>JBBPLQ010000077.1:0-63055 GCA_038089855.1 Royoungia palumana | reverse complement strand
TCGAAAATGCCGTAATAAATGCAGGACGCAGGGCGCATCGAGGCAAATTTTTATTTGGAATGCTAGTTTCAGACCACGCTTAATGTTGACCATGATAATTAAATAGAGTCCATACTTGGATTGCATCCATCAGACAACCGATCTTTCATGACCGGCAGCCGGCAATTTTTGGGAGATGCTTGCAACGCCTCAGCTATCGAGCCTCTACTCTCAAAACTCCTCCACGCTCTGTTCTGATACACGAAGCGATGGACGGATGTCTACCTATTCGTGTGGATCTACGAGCGCGAAGGAACGAGCGAGAGGTCGCGGAGAGGGTGTTAGCCGGAAGACACTCGACGCCGACAATGGCAGGGAAGTTCACAAAACAGATCGGAGCTGGGTTGTTAATCAGGTGAGTAAGCAAAATGGCGTAATCGCCATGGTCCGGGATAGTGACGGAACTGATTTGCCAACAGATTTCCTAGCCCACGGCAACCCAAAAATGAGCCATTGTGATCGATGAAATTTCTCGACGGGCAAGCGAGTGGGGCACGAGGCGTGGACGCACGAGTGGCGTTTGATTTCATGAGATTAACATTCCGACGTAGCGAAACATGTACTGGAAGAATAGATCACTTCAGAAGGTAGAGAGGCGAGTGGAATTTCAAACGGGAGTAGCAAAGAGCGCAGACCACTCCTCACAATGTACCCGGAACGTAGAGGTGTCATACGAGCGACGAGCAAAGGCGGGGTGGGAAACGGGGAAGGTATTTGTACATCTTTGGGGTCACGGGGAGGTCACAGGACTGGGGGGATCAGCCAGTGCAAAGCCTCCTGCTAGACTGTTGTTGTCCTGCCCCCAGTTGCCCTCCCAAACGCTCCCTTTTGATCAGTGTATCATCTCTTGCCTATCTAGTCCCCTGTCTCGCCCCTGTACTTATTTTCTGCTCCCTTGTTGCCTCTTTCACGACTAGCACGTATCGCTATCCTGATCCGACACAATCTCGCCCTTTCCTCTCCTCCTGTCATCTCCCTTTCCCACTCTGATGGCTTCCAACGCTCCAATAAACGGCGTCAAATTGTCACGTGAGTGTTTTTCTCTCTGTCGTCCTCCCTCCCCACCTCCCCCCACCCACATCCATATATGGTTCACCCGCCCTCTTCTTTCCGTCATCTTCCACCCGTTTTTCTCTCCTCTGCCTTCCCCCTTCACCGCCCCCCATATCAATGCAATCAGAGTCTCACATCCTCGTAAATCAACTAGCCATCGACGACCCCCACAGGATCGTCAAAGTCGTCGCCTCAGACGGGAAGACAAGCGAGCAGCGCGAACTCGCCTACACAAATTGCAAAGTCATCGGAAATGGCTCGTTCGGTGTCGTATTCCAGGCAAAACTTCTCTCAGATTCTTCCAAAGACACCGAGGAAATCGCCATCAAGAAAGTCCTTCAGGACAAGCGCTTCAAGGTACTTCTTCCGTCCTGCCATTTTTCCAACATTTTTTTTTCCAACCATCTCCCCCTTCTCTTCCAATGCCTGCGGTACTAACCAACATTGATTTCGCCGCACAGAACCGCGAGCTACAAATCATGAGACTCGTTTCTCATCCAAACGTCGTCGACCTCAAAGCCTTTTTCTACTCCAACGGGGACAAGGTTGGCTCAGACGTCTCTCGTCATCCTCCCAGTGATTGATTACCATTCCAGAAGGATGAAGTTTATCTCAACCTTGTGCTTGAATACGTGCCTGAAACAGTCTACCGCGCCAGTCGCCACTATTCTAAACTCAAGCAGCCCATGCCCGCCCTTCAAATCAAACTGTACATGTATCAACTCCTGCGCTCCTTGGCTTACATCCACTCAGTAGGCATCTGCCATCGTGATATCAAACCTCAGAATTTGCTCTTGAACCCTGCTACCGGAGTTTTAAAGCTATGCGACTTTGGGTCGGCAAAGATTCTGGTGGCGGGCGAACCCAACGTCAGTTATATTTGCTCGCGGTACTATCGTGCACCAGAGCTCATCTTCGGCGCTACCAACTACACAACAAATATCGGTGAGTGGCAGCGATACCATATATAGTGCGCTCAATGTGTTTTTGGAGCAGACATTTGGTCGACGGGTTGTGTGATGGCTGAGCTGATGCTTGGGCAGCCACTCTTCCCAGGTGAAAGTGGCATCGATCAGCTAGTGGAAATCATCAAGGTCCTTGGCACGCCGTCTAGAGAGCAGATCAAGACGATGAACCCCAACTACATGGAGCACAAGTTTCCACAGATCAAGCCCCATCCATTCAACAAGGTTCGTACCCCTGTTTTCCGTGCGTGCGTCGTCTGAGAGTATTTTGCAGGTGTTCCGACCACGCACTGCACCCGAAGCGATCGACTTGGTAGCAAAACTCCTTGAATACACCCCGGGAGCACGGCTGAGTGCGGTGGAAGCCATGGTTCACCCTTTTTTCGACGAGCTTCGTGGAGAAGGAGCGAGGATGCCTAATCAGAAGGAATTTCCACTGCTGTTCAACTTTACGCGAGAGGGTAAGTCGAATAGCTGGTGTACAAGGGCGGCTGATGGACAGTTGGATGCAGAACTATCTGTGAGGCCTGAGCTGAACCGACAACTTGTACCACCACACTGCATACCCGAACTGCGTTCGCGGGGTATCGACCTGGACACGTTCGAGCCGATACCGTTGGAACAGCTGAGGATCACGCTGGATTGATGATTCTGCAGCAGAAAGGAATGGTTGATAGTGTTATCTGATTTGTGCGTATAGTATGATATCGAATTGCGAGCGACCCGTTGCGTGGAGTGTCGCCAGTGTCTTGTTGGCTTCTCACCCTGGCTTGGCAGGGGGAAAGAGTAATAAGGTGGCTGTGTAATTGCGTGACCTAGAATGCTCGCGTCATGTCGCGTGCGACAGACGTCAAGAATCGAGACACACAGGCTCGACATTTCGCAGAAACTTTGGGCTTTGAGGCTCCTTCAGACTGGACTTCATACGACCGTTAAAAGCGTCCTCGGTAATGTCGGCGCCAACGAACCCAGACTCGTACCAGTGTGACACACTCCCGGCACCTCGCTTGGCTTCTTCGCTTACTATTCGATCTCCTTCACCACCCTCTTCTTCTCTGCCTGCGTGGCCGAACATACCGATGACCCAGCCCCCATCTCCCCCTCGTAAGCTATGCGTCCGGCACCAGCGCATGGCGGACGAGGGCACCAACATCAAGCTCCAGCAGGTTCGCCCCTCCTTTGCCCGTCAGTCGATCTCCCACTGATGATGATCCGTTCGCACAGGCCCTTGACGCCCTCCCCGAACAGGAACGTCAGGTCGTCAATTCGATCTGGTCCAACTTTTCCTCTTCCTCTCACCCGAGAAGGGAGCTCATCCTCCAGGGACTCCTGACCATGTGTTGCTTTTCTCAACTCTCCCTTCTCACGGAGCAGCTCGGGCACCTCATCAGAATAGACCCCTTTGCCGCCCTTCCCCGCGAAGTCTCTCTGAAGATTCTTGCTCACCTTGACGCAACATCCCTTTGTCGCGCTGCCCAGGTTTCCAAGCACTGGCGCAGCCTTGCCGACGACGATATCCTCTGGCGCGAGATCTGTCAACAGCATATTGGCCAAAAGTGTCTCAAATGCGGCTGGGGCTTGCCCATTCTAGGACGAAGACGCCAAGTTCGTCCTAGCTCCGTTGTTTCTTCTCCTTCTCCTCCTGCATTTTCGAAGCACGAGCTAGAAATCATGTCCCCCCT
This sequence comes from Royoungia palumana, assembly GCA_038089855.1. NCBI lineage: Eukaryota > Fungi > Basidiomycota > Agaricomycetes > Boletales > Boletaceae > Royoungia > Royoungia palumana. The sequence goes on along the minus strand of JBBPLQ010000077.1, from coordinate 59,316 downwards.
CGACAGGCCTTTGAAGCGACAGAGATCCGAAGGCAATCCTTGCACGACATCGTCGTCGTCGGCACCATCTTTACCCAGCTCAAGTCCCCAGCCCTCCGACCTCCTTATTCCTCCTCTAAACCCCCAGCCGGCAACGATGACCCGTCCCTGGAAGGACGTCTACAGTGAGCGTCTTGCCATCGAGCGTAATTGGCGTCGCGGTCGATGTCGGGTCCGTACTTTGCGTGGTCACTCGGATGGTATCATGTGCCTCCAATTCAATGAGACACTCCAGCACCCTTCCTTTCCTATCCTCATCACAGGGTCATATGACCGCACTGTTCGTGTTTGGAACCTCGAAACTGGTAGTGAGGTTCGTTGCCTCCGGGGTCACACCAGGGCCGTCCGGACCCTCCAGTTTGATGAAGCGAAGCTGATCACTGGAAGCATGGACCACACCATCCGTGTATGGAATTGGCGGAAAGGAGAATGTATACGTACACTGGAGGGACACACCGACGGCGTAGTCTGTCTCAATTTTGACGCGAACGTCCTAGCCAGCGGCAGTGTCGACACGACCGTCAAGATATGGAACTTTTGTACAGGGGAAGCATTCACCCTCCGCGGACATCTTGATTGGGTGAATGCTGTGAGGTTGTGGGATGTCCACGGGAGCGCAAACTCGCCTACAGACCCATGTCGTTCCACGCTCAAAGTCGAAGCGGGCAAGATGCTCTTCTCTGCCTCCGATGATGGTACTATTCGCCTCTGGGATCTCGCGATACGGACCTGTGTACGTCAGTTCACTGGGCATGTCGGTCAGGTTCAAAGTCTACGGATTCTCGACGTGGATGACGAGCCAAACAGGGATAATAGTTTGCATGCATCGGATGCTGTACATGTAGCCGAGAGCTCTTCTGAAGACGTCGTCCAACTTTGCGGGGGTTCGAATCCTGCTGATATCTGCACTGTCGTGACGCACGATACGAGGAAGTCGAACGAGGGTATGGGCGATGTGGGAAGTACAGATCGTATCGCAACGAGCCCAGCCATAGATGCCACTGGCAAGCCCGTCAAGAAGCCTACATTGATATCAGGAAGTCTTGACAATACGATCAAGGTGTGGGATGTCGAAACGGGCAAGGCCATCAAAACTTTGTTCGGACATATCGAGGGAGTGTGGGCAATCGCGTGTGATAAACTTCGGCTTGTCAGCGGGAGCCATGATCGCACGATCAAGGTTAGTGCATAAGTTTATTTTTGTTACGATGACTATGCCGATACTATAACTAAGGTATGGAATCGTGAAGAGGGCAAGTGTACAACCACGTTATTTGGACATCGCGGTGCAGTGACTTGCGTCGGTCTTGGAGAGGACAAGATCGTGTCTGGGAGTGACGACGGTGATGTGAGGATATGGAGCTTTAGTGATCACTAATAAGGTCACTTACTTGGAATTATTCGTGTATCGGCCTGATCTAAACTACTAAGTAACTTTTTTGGAGTTCGAAACACTCGCCTTGCATCATGCATCATGCATCGTCCGAATATCGCTACTCGTGGACGAGAGTGACACTCGCAAAGATGGACCTGCAGTGCCAGGTGGGTTCGCTTTGTTCATGCTTTGATTATCTCATGTCTCAACATCTGGTTCCGAGCCGGACTCGACCGCGTCCAGTTCTGTGGACCTGCAAAGCACAAAAGATGTGTGGTCCATTGTCTGGTTATCCACACTCCACCACATCAACCTCAGAGCTTGTATAAAATGTGCCTGGCTAACCCCCAGTTCAAGCCAAGTCCTCCCGCTCCCCATTCATTTTAATCTATCTTATTGCTTAGTTGTCTGTGACGCTATGCCCTTTCCATTTGCTCTTTCGCGTATGATCGCCGTCTGTAAGTGACCTTGATCCTCCTTCCGATCGCCGTTTACATTTTGCACCCAGCCGCTATCATTATCACGAATCTCGTTTCATTGGTGCTTTCCACCCTCACTTTCCATGAAAAGACTGGCGGAGGTGAGTAGTCGACCCCTTTGTCAGGAACACGACATTGATACATGTAATTCGTAGTTTTTCAGGTCTTGACTATCTGCTTTGGTCTCCTCAGCCTCTTGACTATTCTTATCTGGTGGGTTGTCTGTTGTTGTAGCGTTCTGCGCCCCTACTGATTAGTTTATTATCCATCAGCTGTTGCCACCACATCGCACATCGGGGCGAGGAAGCGAGCAATACGAGAAACATGGTTCTGTTTAACGCATGCGGGCTACTTGGTTTTGGTACGCGTCCTCGTTCGTTGACGCGCTCTTCGCCCGACGCTGACGATATCGTTCGAACCCTGTCTAGCGCTGGCGGTGTCGCTTACAGTCCACGCAAGGCAAGATCAAGGTCTGGGTCTGTGCGCCGACTTTGCCCGCACAGCCAAGCCCTGCACGCTTGCAGGCGTCCAACTCGTCATGGCGTACCTCTCGCCTGTAACCGGTACGTCCTCGTGGTGGTGTAGCGTGCATGCTCGTCACGGCTGATACGTCTCGTTTTACGTAGCTGCCCTCGGTTTTATTGTCTCGTGGATCGACAAGTTTCCTGGTGCTGTCAAGGTGATGCCACGATATCCAATTACAAAAGCCCCCAGTTCGCATTTCGCAGCGTATGGACATGACTTGGACGAAAGTTATACATATCCCCCGATGAAGGCGGCGGGTCGATCGCGAAACAATTCAGAATGGGCCGACATTCCTTTGTGATCGTTGACGTGTTATGACCTTATATTCGGGACTGGTTCCCATACCTCAGCAATGAATGTATATGTACCTATTGTAAATTCACAGGCAAATAGATAACCATCACTCGTTCACAACGTTATTTTTTTCTTTTTCACGAAGCAGGCGTCACGTATCCGAGGCGGGAGGGGCACTAGGCGAGTCAATCTGAGTGAGTACGTCTTCTGGTAATGCGTTCTCTGCCCAGAAACTGTCCCATTCGTCAGCGTCAGCGTCGGTCGGTCCTAGTTCGTTCTCCGGGGTAGATGGTCTGCTGCCCTCCGAAGTGAAGTTGTCGGTAACGCAGCCGGGGTCCAGCGGCAGTACTTGGTCCCTCTCTCCTACTGTAGAGATGACTGAATTCGCATGTGACACTGCCACAGAGATGGTGCTCCCTGGTATGACAGAGATACCCTCTGCCGTTATGATATAATCGCAGGACGCAGGCGCGGCAACGGAACTAAACACGACAGAAAGGCGGCGAATCAGCATGGGCTGGTCATCGACCGGCGTGATGGCGATCTGGACTGTCGGGACTTCGCCCACCGCCGACCGTTTCTTAGGGGTCTCGCATGCGTCGAGGTACCGCCGGCGGCCCGTCCGCGTGAGGAATATGCGGGCGTTGACTTGATTGGCCCAGACGAGCCCGAGCGCCGCTTCCTTGCGGTCTTCGCCTGGGATACTGTCGGCGCGGCCAAACAGCCTCGACTGGTCGCGGTAGCTGATTCGCACTGCGTCGTTGCTCGGAGGCTCGTCGCGGTCGACGACATCGATGACCTCGTTGAGGACGAGCACGGCGACGCGGTAATTGCTGGCAAGGACGTGTAAGTGAGATGCTATTTTGGATAGTTGACGGGCGCGTTCGACAAGCGATTTTGTGGTGGTTTTTCCGGCATCGTGGAAGAGTTCTGCGAGTGCATCGATGACGAGCAGCTTGAGTGGTTTGGTAGAGGGGCTTTGAGATGCTTCGATGTAATGTGGGAGGAAGGTAGATAGGACGTGGATCAACCTGGGTATCGTTGGCGTTTGGACCGTCTGCACGTCTGAAAAGGTGCAAAAGGAGCTGGAGAGGAGGGGATGGGTGTCCAGGATCTGCTGGAGTCGGAATGTTTGGAGATGGGATGCTATTGTGATGTAGCATGCGGAACCCGATATGCCTCCGAGGTGGTGCGGAAGCTGCACGAGGAGAGAGAGCTGGAGGGCAAGTTGAGTTTTTCCGGCGGCGCTGAATGAGATGTCTGAGATCATTTTTGGACGTGGAGGATGAGGCCGGGGCGACGATACCTCTCGCCGACGACTTCCCATACCATGCCGGTCGTGATCCCACCCCCGAGGATCGCGTCGAGCTCAGAGTCGCCGGTTGTGAAGGACTCAGAGTCGCTGGCATCGTCAGACAAGAAGGCCTGCAGTGGACGGAGGGGCTGCGCGCGTTCCCGGCAAATGAGGGATATGATCTTGTTGGCCTCGTGAGGGGTTATTTTGCAGGCACGAGACAGGTCGTTTGGAGTGCACAACAGGACGTCAGACAAGTCCTTGAAACCACCTAAAAGATGTCTTAGATTTGCGAAATTGAGCAGACAAGGCCGACCTTTTGCGAGTGCAGACCTTTGAGTTGTGGTTAAGGTGGACATGACTAGTTGACGGACCGTCTCGCGTCTGCCATGGTATTGCGACCGTCGCTCGTCTGTGCTCTGTCGACGAGGGCATCGACCGTCTACACCAACCCTGCCAACACCCATGTATCTACGCTCGTGTCGAGTCTGTCGACCCCGCCCAACCTCACGCACCGGCAGCGGGACATCTTGGACAGCGCACTACGCGTCGATCACGCCGGGGAAATCGCCGCAAACTGCATTTACAAGGGGCAGATGGCCGTGCTCGGGCAGGATCCAACGGTGGGTCCCTTGATTCAGGTGCGTATTGCGCGTCCTTGTCGCGTTCACCCTGGACGACGCGTCCTTTCGACAGGAAATGTGGGACCAGGAAAAACGACACCTCATTGTCATGGACAAACTTCGAGTACAACATCAGGTGCGGCCTACGCTACTCTCTGACGTAGCCAATGTCGCTGGGTATGGTCTCGGGGTCATCACCGCCCTTTTGGGCAAAGAGGCCGCCATGGCCTGTACAGAAGCTGTCGAGACGGTCATTGGCGAACACTACGATGAGTACGTCTCTCTGCGCCTCCGCTGCCCGCGCTCATGTCTCCCAAGTCAACTGCAAGAATTCGAGTCACTGCCATCATCACACCCCAGTGTACCGTTGCTACGAGACGTCATCAAGGAATTGCGAGACGATGAGCTCGAACACCTGGACACTGCAGTCGAACATCATTCACAACGGGCACCAGCACACGCCCTCTTGAGCACAATAGTCGGTGGAGGCTGCAAGATTGCCATTGAGCTCTGCAAGCGGATTTAGGCGGGGCATTCATGTTGATAATACGGTGAATCTATGTCCGTCAAGCACACAGCACCCGACAGGTTTCAGTACTCCGTGAGAGCCTCGCCCTTCCGTTTGCCCGTCCATTTGTACTTAAGCTACAGTATCGGACGTAGTAAGCCACAGGGCGTTTGCAAGTACCATAGTTCTTACGTGTGTTTGTGATGCGAGGTAGTAGATTGCTCCGGGAACGAACACGAAGCCGGTCAGCGAGATCAAGGTAGTGCGCCGGGTGAACCTAAAGTGCTTGTATGCATCTTCGCGCTGCGCAGAACGTCATCGAGTGCAGACTGTCGTGCGTTGACTGTACACACCATACGATTCCATCGTTCGATGGCAGGGTCGACCTGGACGACGACTTAGTTAGTCCACTCGAGAGAAATAAAATTTCTGGCACCTTGAGATAGCCTGCGGGAGGGTTGAGCGTTGTGAGCAAGACTGAGCAGGCGCGGACGTACTCGCCGCGGCCATTTTCAAAGGTGGAGGTCAAAGGGGGTTGTTGTGCAATGTTTGTCCAACAGGATCAGAGCCGTGGCGAGCCGCCCAACCAAAGTTTTGTTTCTACCGCCATTTGCCTACCACTCTCGCTCACAACGATGGCCTACAACCGGGACTGGGACAAGGGTAAAGATCACTGGAATGATCAAGGTTATTGGCCTCCGGATCACAGGGGAGCCCAAAGAGGTCGAGAAGACGACTACTATGGCGACGGGAAGCGCAGAAAATATAACAACGGAGTGCGTTCACATACCGTTTGCTGTCCCTTCCACTCGCTCATGTTCATTCCAGGGATACGACGCACACTCTTATGACGAATCCACGTTCGATTCCAGTTACGGTCAACCCAATTTGACCAGACATGGCGACCCCGCGGCCGACCCCACCGACGACCGGCACGGCAAGGGCTTTCACACTAAGAAGCGCATGGCCCCGAGCGAACCAAGTTCGCATGTCATTTTCCTGGGTTTAGACCCTGATTTCTCAGAGGCGGATGTTTGTCGATACGCTTTACATGTCCTTCCATACAAAACTGAATCAATTTCATACTTTTAGTTGCAGGCTTACCTCTCCAGCCACGGGTGCAATATCGAGACCGTCACCATTATAAGAGACAGATCATCAGGCACTTGCCCCGTTCATATTATATACTGTTCAGCGCATTGACGTGTATGGCTCTTGGATTTTTGAAGGTATTTCCAAGGGCTTCGGCTTTGCCCAGTTCGCAAGCATAGAACATGCTCGTGCGTTTGTGGACCCTCTGTTCCCGTTCATACAAGTACCGCCACCAGCATCACACGGCGCCTCGGCCAAGGCTGCTTTTTACAAGGCCCTCGAGACAGGTACACCCCATAATGGTCGCAGAGTCAAGATCGATTATTCTCAGAGCGCATTACCGCACGATAAAGGTCGCCGGCAAAACACGAACGACGGCACCCGTGATATTGGCAATGCGCCCGCTGCTGTATTGCTTTTCCGTGGGTTGGACCCACTCTCCGGCCCTCAAGCTATTGCACAAGCCATGATGGGTTCTGCAGGCCCCGGAAAGGAAGGTCATAAGGGCATGAAGCGAATCGTACTCATCAAGGACAAAGTGACCTTGGCTAGCTTCCAGTTTGCCTTCGTCGAGTTCGTGGATATTCAGGTAAACAACACTGTCTTCTGTGCATCCCCTTGTGTTCACTCTCCGTAGGCTGCTTCCACAGTTCTGGCGAACACCATGTCAGCACAGATTCATCCATCCGGCTTTCGTATATCCGACAAACCCGTGGCAACCTCGTTTGCCCACCCCTATTCTTTTCAAGCTGTCTCCGACTACATGCTGCGTGACGAAACCGCGATACCGTCGTCTCTTAACCTCGGTGGTGTTGAAAACACGTTCGTCAAGTACTGGGACGAGTCCGCGACCGTTGCTGTCTTGGAGTTCAAGGTAGACGAATCGGCCACGACACAAGTCCCCACAGCAGCCACGGTCTCTACCAAGGAAAAGGAGAAAAAGAAGAAAGTGAAAGGTATGTGCGGCACTGCGCATTCTATATGATTATTTAACCTGTCAGAAGATGATTCCGCAAAGAAGCCACCAGCACCATCCGCGCTGCCTGTCTCCGATAAACCGGTCACTCTCAATTTCAAGGCAGGGACAACTGGTGGTAAACCTGTGGTCTCTCTTGTAACACCCAAAGCGCCTACTTCGCTACCCCTGGGGTTTTCCGCAGAGGAATTCGACCCTGAGGATGATGAGATGGGAGCAGAACCCACGGCCGACGATGAAAAAGGTGCTAGTGCTTCAAAACATGCAGTTGAGTGCCGTCCGCTTACCTTGATAACAGCCACAGCAGTCAAAAAGGTCGCGCCACTGATTGCCAGCAGAAAGGTATGAATTGGCCTGTGCCTTTAAATTCGACTGACATCTGGCTAGACCGCAAACAACATTCAGAAATGGAACCAAGTTCAGGAAGAACTCAAGGAGGGTCCGACCGCAGTGCCTAGAATTCAGATTGCCTCGTCCAACACCGAAACTGCTAACGCACAGCTGCAAACCCCGCAGGTTCCGATCCTGCAACATTCGACAACCTCTACAACCACGACACCCGAACCAGTGGAGGCCGAATTCGAGTTTTCCGACGCAAATGCGATGACATGTCTACTCTGCGCGAGGCAGTTCAAAAATATGGACCAACTCAAACGGCATAATAAGGAATCAGATCTTCACAAGGCAGGCTTCTTCATTAGGTCACTCACTCGGAAGATGGGATTAACGGCTCTCTTGATTCTGTGTTGTGCGTTGCTCGCTGAACGCGGGTCCTGTTGAATACAACAGAAAAACTACAAGGACACAAACTTGCGCGAAATCGCACGTCAGAAAGTGGAAGCCACACGGAAAACTTCTGCACTCAAAGTATCTGAAACCGAACAGCCCAAGTATCGTGACCGTGCATCCGAACGCCGGATCATGCACAACCAACCTGACGTTCCACTTCCCGAAAACACCACCACAGCCTCTAAGAAGAAACGATTTGCTGAGGCACCTCCACCGCCCCCTTCACCGCCTCCGACCCCCCTTGCCCCGGGGAAAGACGAGAATAATGTTGGTAACAAACTGCTGAAAATGATGGGTTGGAAAGAGGGTTCTGGCTTGGGCACAGACGGCGATGGTCGCGTTGACCCAGTGTAAAATTTCTTCCTCGCCGACTGTCTTGGCATGATCCACTAATGTTATGCGTAGACAAACAGCCATTTACGCACAAGGCGTCGGCCTCGGTGCTGGCAAAGCGAAAGAGTTGGGCAAATATGCTGAAGGCTACTCTGGCTACGTGCACATGGCTCAGGATGCGGTAAGTGCAATAGGACTTCGGGGGACAGAGATGACGACGTCGTGCCGCAAATTCTTACTATTCTTTCGTCGCAACGCAGGCTCGGGAGCGTTATGGGAGCTAGGCGCGGCTCGAATTACTCACATAACTATCACGCCTCTACCATCTCTTTGGTTTATCCATTATCCGTATCTCGCATGTTACATCCCTTTTTTCCGACGAATAATAACCCCGATTCAAATGCTATGCAAGGGGCGCAAATGTAATGATTGATCGTCTCCGTTACAAAGCTAAGAGTCCCATAAGAGGAGTCAAGAACAGGGCCAGTGCGTTACGTGTTGCGCTCAGCCCCGAGTTTACTTTCTGTGCCATTTCTCCCGTTGGCTGAACTGGGCCGTTCCACCCGGGAAGCGTCGAAGAAACCACTGCGTTGGTTGGTGGGAGAGAGGCTGTGGCGGGGCCGCGCTGACACGTGAAATAGGATGCCTACGATGGTCGCTCGTGAGCGTGGCGTTGATATGACAGCTTGACACACTCACTGCGATCAAGGCGCCCAGCCTCGTGTACTCGATCACCGTCCGAGGTAAGCTTGACTACTCATCCATAAAACGAAAGCTCCCTCGACTCACCCGAACGTACTCCTCAACCACGAATATTCCCCCACCTGTATTCTCCTGAGAGAGGTCCACCGGAGCCAAAAAGTCAGCCGGCTGGGCAAACACCACGACAATGTATCTGGCACAACCAGGTGTCCAGCCTCACGACAAGTCCCGCGAAAAGCCTCCACTGACCTATGTGGTCCATCCCCTACAGGCGGATTCGGTGGAATGTACCGGGTGACCGCTGTGGCGCCCACACTTGACACGTTTGTTTCGACAGACCCTTGCAAAGGCGACTGTTGGCGTCCCCACACGTGCACGAGACGGACAGGACGACACACCAGGAATGGTTGCGCTGTTGAGCAGCCAGTGTCGTCGTTGTCCGTGGCTTTGGTCCGTCCCTGGTGCGCCCGCGTCCACCATCATGACGGTGTATGTACCTCGAAGCGCCGTGGATGCGTTGGCGGCTGTTACCGTGAGGTCGGGCTCGTACAGGGCTTCTGTATGTGATCATAGCGGCGAAGCGCCGGTCAGTCTAGGAGAGACCCGCCGAGTTGGGCGACTCGACTACGCACGTTCTCTCGATACAGGCTGGCCGATGGCGATCTTGCCAATACCTTTGAAGGAGATGGCGAGGAAGGCTGTTGGAGTGAACGGCTGCAACACCGCCGGGACCAATCCTGATTGGTTGAAGTGGGCCTGGATAGCTGCTATCTGGACCGTCATACTATTAGGTTGTGCTGGCACGGCGGATATGTTGCAGAGGGCAAAGATCAGGCGTAATAGTTTGGAAGACAGCATCTCACGAAGGTTGAAGAGAACGCTGAGGCCGAGCCTTTTGCTCCAGCTATCCCTTGAAGTGCATTCCACAGCGTAATTTGGTATGCTTGCCGTACGGCGCGAAAATGTATGTAGATGAGGCAAAACTAATCCAGCAGATACAATACAGAGATAGAAACGTACATCAGGGTAATAAAAGCAAATAAAATCATGCTAGGTCCATGGTCGATTCTGATTCCAGCCCGAAATCTGACACTGAAGGGAGTTCAGGAAGCCCAAACGCAGGCGATGCCACTTCGGAATGCGAGTCACCGGCCTCGCTCGATAATCCTTGTGTCCTTCTTCTTGTCCTTCGTCTCGGTGCTGTAGACGTTGGTGAGGACGGTAGGCTCGCTGGACCGAAGCCGTCTGCTTGAAGCGCAGCCAACATGTTTTGTGCAAGGTGCGCGGTATCGGCCGTTCCATCAGTAATGAGAGAGGCAGGAGGTTTGCTTTCTGATTTGGTTGGCCGGGCTCTACGTGCCTTGCGTCCAATCGTGTCCCCATTTCGCAGTTTCTCTAATAAGTTGTCCAGCATTGCGTTATCTTCTTCTCGTGGACCAGATTTTTCTTGAGCGTTCTGCCGGAGTAGCCTCGACTCTGCCATGGCCTGCTTGCGTTTTTCCATCGCAAGCTTTTCCTCGGCTGCCGTCTGATTATCCGTTACACATTTCTTTGAAGGACAGTGTCAATGACTTTTTGCGCAGCTAGAACGGTGAACCGGCTCACTCTATATGATGTGACAAACGTCTTGAACACCGCAAAGAACTCGGTAGACGTCATACTAGTGGCGTCTTCACCATAGTATGCAACGACTTCGCTGAAGGTGGTCTCCGCATGGTTGATGTCATCGATAAGGTCCTCAAGCTTAGCGGTGGCCTTTCCGACGAATTGCCACATTTGCCTGCTGAACCCATCGCTTTGGACTACGTCGACGTAATGATCGTTCAATTCTTGTCGTATGCGCTTAAGTCCGTCTCGAAGAGTGACCACGTCCTTTCTGACATCCTGCACGTTGACTGATAAGAAATTAGAATATATATGATGCACAGATGGTTTCGATGCAAACCTCGATAAGCTTCCGCTGGTTTATTCAGCTCTTCGAGGAACTCCTCCATATTAGAGAAGTGTTTGTGTATGGTCCTTTCCAGGAAATGCAGGAGTGTAGTATTGTTGACGGACTTCGTATCTACAAGCTAACGTAGAGCGATGAACACGCTAGCTGGTGCGGGCGGGAAATATAATAGCACAAACCTTGTTGATGCTGCTGACGCGGAAACCGAATGCGCCGCCCTTGATACCAGTACCATTCATGTAATTACCGACCATGAGAATGAGCTACAGAAGGTTAAATGACATGTAGTTGATTCAGAAAAGATCGAAGCGTACGTTGAGCACTTCTTTAAACTGCTTGGCGCGTAGCAACGCTTCACTTGCCTGGCTAACTTTCCTAGCACCCTGAAGGGATATTCAATCTTATGAGTAAGAAGGTTTGAAAAGCCAACCTCGTCGAGAAGTAGCCACTGCTCCTCAAACTTGCATTTGTATAGCATACCCTCTATTCGGGGACCAAGTCGCTCAATTTGTATGAGCTTCACCATAAGGCGATCCGACGCGTGTAGACCAGCGAGCTCCTCAGGTTCGGCATTCCGATACACATTGAGCTTTCCAACCTGACAAGAAGATTAGCACCAAAAGACCATAACAACTTTGTACTGCTGTACTTGTTCAGGAGTCGGCAAAACACCCTTGAGCTCACTAAGGAAAACCTCGGTGCACGTTTCCTGATCAAACTGTTGTATCCGCCGCGCAATCTCCTCTGGTTCCAGCTTTTTGACCCGTTGGATAAGGATTTCTGCGAGCGGGCGGATATGTGACTATATTTCCGTGATATCTAATGAAAAACGCACCAACACGCTTCTTGGTCTGGGGATCAAGAACACTCTTGAGCTCGGCTTGCCTCTGTCGGGCTGTCCAGGCGCGTCAGGGTCAAGTTCCTCGCCAAGGTAACTTATCATAAAGCCCACAAACCTATCAAATTAATCATCAGCTGTTTAGCCTTGAAGTCTTCTTCCATCTCTGACCAAACGCCGTCACTCTGTAACTTCTTCAGCATCTCCTGCTCTTTTTGAGCATCCTCGTCACTCCAGAGTGTTTTGGCAACTTGTTGGTGAGGTAGTTTGTCCCACTGAAGTTGCTTCATCTTTATACCAGGAGTGTAAGGCATATCTTTGCGCGCAGAGAACATGACGGACAAGTTCGCGCCAAGAAGCATGGACGCGCGAGCGGAGCTTGAGGCAGAGCTCGACGCAGAGGCAAATCCTCTCATGGAGGGGGGTGGCGGGGGAGGTGGGGGTGGGGGCGGTAGCGAAGCACCTGAGGACGGGTTCCCAAGGAAACCAACAGGAGGAGGTGGTGGAGGTGGAGGCGGCGGCGGCGGCGGCGGCGACGGAATTTCGTCATCATTCCCTTCATCTTTAGGTGGAAGGGCAGGTGGATGTGTTCCTCCCAGCGAAGCAGGTGGTGGTGGTGGCGGAGGCGGGGGCGGTAAACCATCTGCTGAATCCGGCTCTTCATGAAGTGTCGGGAGGGGTGTTATGGCACCATCTGGCATCGATGGTGCACGTCCGTGTGCGTGGACTCGTTTCGCGAGTTGTTCAGAGAATGATTGTTGAAGGCCACGCGAAGCTTCAGTACCAACACCAGAGCCGACGGACGTAGGATAAGCGTCGTCACTATGACCATTGAATCCATTACGGGTTGATGATCCGAACTCGCTCTCAGCCTCACATTCGTCAGCCCGAAAAGAGGTATCACGATCAAGGCATTCGGTTAAATCATCAGGACGTGGAACGATAAGATTATTGGAATGATTCGATCGAGATGGAGTAGTCTCTTCGCCAGCTGCGGGTCGATTCGTCCTCCTTGGGGATCCTCGGATGCTACGTGGACTAGCCATATGCCCACCTTCGGGAGACAGCTATCCAAGTCATTAGCTGATGTCGCAAGCCCTTAAAGGGTGACATACAATTTTGACGCCAGCAGCGAGCTGGTGTTGAATCTGCTCGCGCACGTATGCCTCATCTGCGTCCATGAACTGGGACTCGTGACCGCCTTGGAACGTCGATGTCCGCGAGGATTTTGTCGTGCCATTTGGTCGACCGCGTGCAGAGTTATCTCTCTTCGTGCCGGCCTTCCTGGGAGTTATATCTCGCGAGTCTTGATCTGATTCCTCGCTCTCGTCCTCGCCCTCGCCATCACCACTACCGGCTTTCCTCCGTGGGCCCTTACCTTCAAGGATATCGATGGTCTTTGCTCGTTCCAGATGTCTGTTTAGCACGTCGATGAGCGTCTTCCGATCCATGGACCCGGTGTTCGATTCTATAATCTTATCCACTCCTTTTCCGACTTCCTTCAACATCCTAAACAGCTCCATTATCTGCGCTTCAAGCTGTGCAATCTGATCTTCGTATCCGGCCTTCTGCACTTCCAGTTGAGATTGGAGTCGAGAAATCGTGTCACGTGCAGTAGCAAGCTTTTGCTCGAGGTGGGAAACTTTTTCTTTGAGTTGTCCAACAAGTCCATCGAGACCTTGCGATATCTCTTCTTCGAGTGTCTCCTTCTCGAGTTTTAAACGAAGAGCCAGCACACGGGTCTCCGCAGCCTCGGTCTCTGCTGCCTGGAGTCTATCAGATTCGATCATTTGAGCTATCAGTCGTTGCACTGAATGCCCAATTCTTTGTTCTGCCGTGGCCAGTTTTGCGTCCATGACGATATCCATGACCACCGAATCGAGAAGCCGATAATGATAGGCAAGCTGCGGACCCTCCTCCCTGATCAATAACAAGTGTCGCATCATAGAGAGGAAGTAGTCTTTTGCACGTGAACCCTCCGTTTGTGAGCACAGTGCTTTCCATATATCCTCTGGGTCTGAAAAACTGGCCAAGATGGTAGATTCGTGACGTTCTCTTAAGCGCTGTTCATCCTCTTCAATCATACTTGCAAGCTCTTCGAGTTGTTTATCCATGGAAGGGATGTTAAGTTCGTGACAAAGGGTAACGATGCTTGGAAGGCCCGCAGAATCCATGAGAGTGCGATGGTGTATACGAACATCGAGGTCATCTATGACGTCCAGAATGTTGACAATCAAAGCGATATTCATGAGCTTGAGGACAGCTCATGAGTAACGGAAGGTAGGGAGGATTGAAGATAACCTCACAGCATAATCGAAAAACATCCCCATATCTCCACCGGCGCGCTTGTATTCATCACTAGCGCCAACAAGACTGCCCATTTTACCCCTGCCGCGAAGCGCACTCTCGAGGGATCGGAACCAATAATCGTAACAACCGGTCGAATCGCCGTTGGCCTGACTCAGAGTTGCTAGACCATGAAAGACAAGATCCACAGATTCTTTGCTACAGTAAACGATCGACAACAACACCTCTATGATTGTCCGACGGGTTGGTAGGTGAGGGGAATTGAGAGCAGATACTATCTGAGTGACGACATTAGGAATCTTCACGGCGTCCCGTACGCGAGACTATGACGTGCATGAGAAGACAGTAGGAAACAAAACCACTATTACTTACAAGGTTATTGAAGATCACTTTCAAGCACTTGGCAATTTCTTGCTCTATCGATACATCGGGTGGGCTTCTGCGTGAGGATAGATAAGCTATCCGGGGTCCAGTGAAGAATGGTGGTCACCTCTTGGGCTTGCGACTAATTTGCGACAGAGACTGAGCCAATACAGCCGTGCCTCTGAGATCCATGAAATTATCAAGCCAACTGTAAAGCAGATGAATGGTATGGGAGAGTAAAATGATATTCGTCCCACCTGGTTTCATGGCCCCGTAGTGAGACCCATACACTGGAAACTTGTTTGGCGGTGATGGTTCCATCCAAGAATTTGCGTATGTACCACTCGGGAGAGCCTTCGCCGGACAAAGTGGGCTGGCGTGCGTCACCTAGTTTGCGAGCTTGCTCACTTCTACTTCGCTCCTCTTGCCACCGAACCTGCTCCGCAGCATAGACTATGCTCCACTTCTGATTGATGGAGAGGTTGTCTACGTTAGGTAGATCGCGCTGCTGAGCAACACGGGCGAAAAGGGCTTCAATGTCTTCATCATTATCAGGACGGGGGAAGTGGAACTCGTCGGTGTGTGGCTTGTGGAAGATGTTAGAAAGATGGACGGAGTGGCTATCGGAATGGGTCGTAGAACTCGAGAAGCGGGAGGACGAGCTATCTTGGGGGTGGAGTGCCCGCAGCGTGGCACTTGATACGCTAGGAGAGACGGGGACAGGTGCAGAGCCAAACTCGGAACCCGGAGGACTTCTACGGCCAGACGAGATGGAAGCTTCGCTCTTGCGGAGTTTGTGGGAAGTAGGTGTCTTTGGACGTTTCGTAGAGGAAGCGAAAGATTCGTTGTAAAGGGTAGACGAATCTGCGGTGCTGACAGAAGAATCGGGTCTGGTTGTGGAAGGGGCTTTGTCTTTCTCGAGCCTTGAGCGCTGCAGGTTCTGATAGTTGAGATTGAGATCGGTGCCATTGGCGGTCAGGGTGGGATTTGTGAGAGGTGCAGATATGACTGAAGTCGTGGGGCCACCACGAAGACCCTGCGAGACGGTGCTGACTGGGATGGGAGAACGGGCTACCGAGGGTAGCTTGTCGTAGGGAACCGAGTCAGCCAAGTCCTGGCCAGAAAGAGACGAATTTCGAGGCCGCTGTTTCTTCCTGTTGAAGAAGGTGTCCATAGTTGCGAAGGTTTTCCCGTCGTCGTCGCTCACCACAACGTACTCGTCGTTGAGCTATTTCGTCACTGAGGTAGACCACATCAAGACACCATGTCCCATTGTACAGACTGATACTATGAAGATCACAACACATGTCAACATTCCCTATTGGACATACTGCAACATCTAACATTCGTCGCGAAGACGAAACGCTCGAAAAATTGATGGGATCATAGCTGGGTCATGGGCTGTTCAACGCCTCACCGATCCCCCTCCGCAGCCATTCCAGCGGTCGCAACCACCAAAATGGTTGCGACCAAGCCCAATCCACAGTTTCCAAGGATTGTCCTTCCCCCACTTCAACCCAATTCCCCACTTGCGCACCGCGCATCATGAAGGCGCACAACGCACGCACGCTCGGTCATCGCCCCACTGAGTGTGCGGCTTCCATCCACCTTGTCTGCGTGAACACCACACCGAATCCCGGTCAAGGTTCAAGTGACGACGCTGCCGCGACGACTCGCTAGCGCCGATAATACTGGCCACTTTCTGTTTAGTTTCCTGCGCGTATCCATGGCCCAAGTTCAACGCATCCGTGGTGAAACTACAGCCGGTACCATCACTATCCGTTCTCCGTGCATGGTCATACCATTCAAGGGCCGGCAGGTTCATCTCAGAGGAATCCAACCCCGCTACTCTCGAGAACGGATCTCTGTTACCCTTCCCATGGAAAGAGTAATTTTAGCGGGGACAGGAACCTCTAGGATGGTTGTACCAAGCCTCGAAGTTAGACAAGAGCGAGCAAGCAAGATAGGATGAAACACAAAGGTGTCACTGAATCACCAGGAACTTCGTTGACCAGGAAGCAGACCAGAGAATCAGAAACCAACATGGGAAGTGGCTCGTAACGATCGAGGAAAGGTCTTGGTCATCATTGTGCGGAATCGCCGTCTCAAGGAATCACATCGACTCGTGAAGTGGGTGATAAAGATGTGCTCGGCACGGACCGGTTACAGGTCGCTCAACATCACGTCGGAACCGAGTGGACGTTACGAGGCTGGTTCGAAGTATATTGAGGGTGGGAGGGCTGTGTCTGTGAAGACTGGCGATGGATAAGCTTCATGAACCAGTCACTGAAATAACGAGAGCGCTTCCTGTACGTGTCGCATTCGACAGTCAAGTACACAATCCAAGCCGTTCTTCCAGATCGCAAGCCACCGTGAAACCACGCCCGGTTGCTGACGTACACCGACGCTTAAGGACACCAATACCGAGACTCTGCGACTTTCAAGAAGGCAACAGAGCTCAATACAGTCCATGGCGCGCAACCAAGACTTTAAAGCACCAGGATTGAGTGCTAAGGTAGCCATCGGAGAGCCTACCTACGACTCGCAAGGAAAAGTCGAAGACTTGGGTCGTTGGAAACGTGTGCGTGGGCCTGGGGTTTGGATCAGCACAGCGGTGTCAACGAAACAGGAGCTGGAGAACGGCAAGTGGGCAATGCGAGCGATGATGCTCTGTGCGTGGCCCACGTCGTACATGGCAGGTGATTGCTACGGCCCACCACCTGTGCGTGCTCTGTTCAGCTTTCAGCCACGCCAAAATGATGCCGCGACATTTCTCTGGCAAACATCTTCGAGGTCGCGTTACTTTCAGTCGTCGAAAGCGTCTCACCCGTCCGGCGTCATCTTTCCCCTCTCCCATGTCGGCAAGACACGATGAAAGCATTCGCCTTCTGTTCGTTGTGGCTGCAGTGCATGAAAGGGATCCCGAGATGACACAAAGGGGACGCTTGTCCGTGCACAATTGAAAGAGCGCGACCTGATTCGAGATGAACGCTTTCTGGAGAAATGTGAAGGCGCTTGAAGAAGGCATCATGACAGGCAATAGGGGTAACGGACGAACGATCACCCTGCAACATACAAGTCAAGAATCCTGATTCAGAAGTCATGAACACCACCTGTCAGCGACGCCATTCCATGTCGCAGTTGATCCACAACAGGCAGGATGGTACGTTCCTTCCGACCCACAGATACTTAGGGTTAGAAATCGTCCCAGGGGAGACGGATCTTTTGGTTGAAAACGGTGGCAAGCTTGTGGCGGCGGATGTGGAATGACGAGAATGAGTTCCCGGGCGACGGGGGTGGCTGGACAACGCTGCGCTCGGAAAGAGAAAGGTTGTGAAAACAGGGCGAACCGCTCACTTTTTGTCGCGTCGTCGTGTTTGGCTCGGACAAATAACACGAACGCCGAATTAGTTATTTAATTACTCATTTTGTAATGAGAGCACGTGTTTGTGAGAATGTTCCTTGTCACGATTGTCACGTCACAGTCAGGACACACCTGGGCTGGTGATTATTCTTGACGACGACGACGACGACGACGACGAATCTGGCCTATTGAATGGCCGAGAACATCTATAGCAAGGGAACCAGAGTCTGGTTCGAGGACAAAGAACATGCCTGGGTATCCGCAGAGGTAACCAGTGTCACCAAGGGCAATGACGACGCCATCAAACTCGTCTTCCTTGATGAACGAGGCAAGGTACGCGTCAAATGTGCCTTTCTCCTATACCTTTTGTCCCATTCCCTTCCATTAGGAAATTGTCATCAATACAACGGGCAAGGACATCAGAGACGGCAAGGAAGGCCTCCCTCCTTTACGAAATCCTCCATTACTAGAAACCGCAGATGATTTGGCCACCCTGTCTCACCTTAACGAACCTTCAGGTGAGTGTACTATGCAATATAGCTCTCATGGTCCTCTTTCTGATCTCTCATGCAGTATTACATACGATTCGCAACCGATACGCCCAGCACAGTATATACACGTATAGCGGCATTGTTCTCATTGCTGTCAATCCCTTTCAGCGCGTCACTCTTTATGGTCCTGAGATTATCCAAGCATATAGTGGTCGAAAGAGAGGCGAATTAGAACCTCACCTCTTCGCCATTGCCGAGGACGCATATACCGCCATGGCAAGAGAAGGCCTAGGTCAAACGATAATCGTATCTGGTGAAAGGTACTCTTCTTCTGCTTCTCTGCTTCCTCTGTCTCACGCACCTCAGTGGAGCAGGTAAAACCGAGTCGGTATGTTGCTTTCGATCCCTAGAGCCGCCTTCGTCTCAACGCTTTCATAGGCAAAATTTATTATGCGATATATTGCTTCGGTCAATCCCCCCGGTTCCGGAGCAAAAGGAAAGACGAAATTGTCGTTAGATGAGTCAAGTGAAATAGAACGGCAAATCCTTGCTACCAATCCGATCCTCGAGTCTTTTGGGAATGCCAAAACAACACGTAACGACAATTCGTCGCGCTTCGGGAAATATATCCAGGTCGGATCATTTCATCCACTCGCTTATCTGCCCACTGAGAGTATTTAGATTCTTTTTGATGGAAAACCAGAAATCGTTGGTGCACGCATTCGTACATACCTTCTAGAGCGATCGCGAATCGTCTTCCAACCGACTACGGAACGAAACTACCACATCTTCTATCAGCTGTGCGCGGGCGCCCCTCTCAAGGAGCGAAAAGATCTTGGGCTGGACACGGATATCACGAAATTCCACTACTTGAGACAAGGTGGGCCTACATCAACACCCATCGCAGGAGTTGATGACGCCGAGGAATTTCGCGCAACACAGCAAGCCCTTTCAACCGTCGGCATCAGTGTAGAGAAGCAATGGGCTGTTTTCAGACTTCTTTCCGCTCTTTTACATCTCGGAAACGTCAAGATTACTCAAGCTAGGAATGAATCGTCTATTGGTGAAGAAGATCCTGCTCTCATTTTGGCTACTCGTTTTCTGGGAGTCACACTATCCGAGTTCAAGAAGTGGACGATCAAAAAACAGATCATTACGCGTTCCGAAAAGATCGTCACAGCTCTGAATGCCGCGCAGGCCACGGTGGTTAGGGATAGTGTGGCGAAATTCGTGTATGCATGCCTGTTCGAGTGGCTAGTTGCAATAGTCAACGAAAGTTTGGCTGGTGAGAATGGTGATGCCGCCGAACGTGCAGAGATGTTTATCGGTGTGCTGGATATATACGGGTTTGAACACTTCCAAAAGGTGGTCTCTATTTGTGCGTGTTGGCGCTCCCAGCTCACCCACTATGCGTTCTCAGAATTCTTTCGAGCAATTTAGTATCAACTACGCCAATGAAAAATTGCAGCAAGAGGTGGGTGCTAGCAAGGTCGTCGTGATTGCTCTGATGCATTGCTGTTCGCAGTTCAACTCACATGTGTTCAAGCTTGAGCAAGAAGAGTACATGAAGGAGCAAATCAATTGGACTTTTATTGATTTTTCAGATAATCAGCCATGTATCGATGTCATCGAGGGAAAGCTTGGTGTTCTCGCCCTGCTTGACGAAGAATCCCGGTTACCCTCGGGCAGTGATGCTTCCTTCCTACAGAAACTTCACTCTCAGCTTCTGAAGCCACCCAACAAGGCCGTTTTCAAAAAACCTCGATTCGGTAACTCTGCTTTCACAATTGCACACTACGCTCTAGATGTGACCTATGAGGTGGATGGTTTCTTGGAGAAGAATAGAGATACGGTACCAGACGAGCATATGGTACTTTTGGCGACCACAAAGAACCCCTTCTTAAAGGAAGTTCTGGATGCCGCCCTCGGCTCTGTCAAATCCGCAGAGAAAACCAGCGATCCTCCACATCCTGGCTCCCCTTCCTTCTCTGACTCGGGTAGTGGTGGGTCTCGTCGGTCATCAGTCATACCCGATCCAGGTCGTTCGACACTGGTGGCCTCCACCACAACAAGCGGACCTAAGAAGCCAGGCGCAACCATTCGGAAACCCACTCAAGGCTCGATATTTAAAGCGTCCCTGATCACGTTGATGGATACCCTTAGCATTACAAATGTCCATTACATCCGATGCATTAAACCGAACGAAGCTAAGAAACCATGGGAGTTTGCACCTGCTCAGGTTCTGGGCCAACTTCGTGCTTGTGGCGTACTCGAGACTATTCGTATCAGTTGTGCAGGATACCCTTCTCGTTGGACGTATGAGGAATTTGCAGAGCGGTGAGTGATCGTCGGGATTTCGAGCTCCCGACCTAATCCATTCCTCAGCTATCATATACTTGTCCCTTCGACAGATTGGCAACCCATGATACAGAAATTAGAACTCAAACCGCTCTGTTCCCTCATTTTGGAAAGGACGATCAATGATCCCGACAAATACCAAAGTGGTCTTACAAAAATCTTTTTCCGAGCGGGTATGCTTGCTGCGCTTGAGTCTCTCAGGTCTGAGAGACTCAATACCCTCGTCACCCTCGTTCAAAAGAATATGCGACGGCGCATGGCTGTAAAAAAGTATCAAGAACTTCGGGGGGCTACGATCAAGATTCAGACGTGGTGGCGTGGCGTCCTGGCGAGGCGCTTCGTAGAGAATATCCGTCGAGATGCAGCCGCGAGGAGGTTGCAAACTGGTGTCCGACGGTTTCTTCAAAGGTCGAAATTTGTTCAAGTTCGTCAAGCAGTCATTGCTGTGCAGAGCCGTAAGTTCTTGAAGAGTTGCCATGTTGATCAAGCTTATTGATTCTTTCAGGCCTTCGCGGCGCACAGGCTCGAAGAGCGCATAGGACAGCAAGGACACTACATGCGGCTATATTGTTACAAGCCCTTTCTCGCGGAGTGTATGTTCCTTTACTATTTAGGTCCCTTTTACCATCCTGACGAACGTGGATAGGTTGTACCGCCGTTCACATCGATCTGACCTGAGACGCGTAGTCTACCTACAGTCTTGTGTCAGGCGACGCCTTGCCAAGAAGCAGCTCAAAGTTCTCAAGGCCGAGGCGCGCTCGGTGTCCAAATTCAAGGAGATCTCCTACCGCCTTGAAAATAAAGTCGTGGAACTCACTCAGGCGCTTCAAAGGCGGACCGAAGAGAAGAAGGCTCTGCAAATCCAGCTTGAGGAGCTCGAGAAACAGATCCAACAATGGAGTTCGAAACACGAAGAAGTAGACGCCAAAGTTAAGTCGTTGCAAACCGCGTTACAAACGACTGAGGCCGAACTATCCCGGCGTGAGGAACTCCTCCAAGCAAAAGCCGATGTCGAAAAACGCTTGGAAGATGCGATCGCTAAGGCAACCGAGAAGGAGGAGACGATTCAGCGATTGACTAACGAAGTACTCGCACAAGCTGGTCAGCTACAATCTCAAGAAAAAGCATTTGCAACTTCACCGATGAGATCCACGGAGGATGTTTCCGTCATTGCTACATTAAAAAACGAAGTTAGCAATTTGCGCGAGCAACTCAACCGTGCCAATGCTTACAACGCCCTGACGAGAGGCGCTCGGGAGCCCCCGACGTCACCAACTTTTGCACCCGCACTTCGTATTCCCGATGCTAATGGTCTCTTGTTGGCCCCTCCTGCCAAGTCCAATCACCAACGAAGGCATAGCGCCGCGGGTGCGCTTCAGCTTAGCCCCTCTGAATACCGTACCTCCGCAGATGAGCTAATGTTGGATGTCAAACGAAGCCAAGCACTTAGCCAGCGAGCGGTTTCCGTTGCCTACAATGGGGAAGATAATGTTCTACGAGCACGGACCAACGGCGTGGCCGACTCTCGCAGTTACGATGGCTTGGCGGAAGAGAAGATTAGGCTTATGCAAGACATCAAGCATTTAGACGAAGACGTCCTCGTGGGATTGATTAGGGGATTACGGATTCCTGCACCTAGCACGACAAATCCGTCTGCGGTGAAGGAGATTCTTTTCCCGGCAAATCTCATCAGCCTGGTCACGAACGAGATGTGGAAATATGGCCTTATTCCAGAAAGTGAGCGCTTCTTGGCCAACGTTATGGAGGCTATCCAAGCGCATGTCATGGTGGGTGTTTCTTTTCTCCTACTTTTAGGGGCCTCTTCTGATCCTTGGCTAGTCTTTCAATGGAGAAGATGCCATTATTCCAGGCAT
This sequence comes from Royoungia palumana, assembly GCA_038089855.1. Classification (NCBI taxonomy): domain Eukaryota; kingdom Fungi; phylum Basidiomycota; class Agaricomycetes; order Boletales; family Boletaceae; genus Royoungia; species Royoungia palumana. The sequence continues at coordinate 36,741 of JBBPLQ010000077.1, read as the reverse complement.
ATTTTGGCTTTCCAATGTTCACGAGATGCTCTCCTTTATCTGTGTCGCAGAAAGTGACATGGTACAAGGCATTGGCCCAGGAGAAGAAAATGCTGTTCGCGAATTTGACTGGAATGATTATGAACGCCTTGTCACCGTGGTGAAACATGACCTCGGCAGCCTCGAGTATAACATCTACCACACCTGGATGCAAGAGACCAAGAAGCGCCTTTCGAAAATGGTGATCCCTGCTCTGATAGAGAGTCAATCACTCCCAGGGTTCACCACAAGCGATGGAGGTGGACGATTGTTCAATCGCATTCTCAACACAAACAGCCAACCAGCATACGGTATGGACGATATTCTGAACCTACTAAACAAAGTTTGGAAGAGTTTGAAGAGCTATTATATGGAGGAATCTGTGGTACAACAGGTTCTGACTGAGTTGCTCAAACTGATAGGAGTTACGAGTTTCAACGACCTTCTAATGAGGAGAAACTTTTCGTCCTGGAAGAGAGGTATTTTGTCTTTACCGCTTTTCCCAACGACCAATCTCTTATTTGATGTTCGTTTGAAGCCATGCAGATACAGTACAATATTACACGTATAGAGGAATGGTGCAAGTCGCATGATATGCCCGAGGGTACACTCCATTTGGAACATTTGATGCAAGCCATCAAATTGTTGCAGTTGAAAAAAGTCAGTGCACAATTTGACCTATCTTTCGACGAAAGCATTAAGCTCGGCGACAGGCGACACCCGCCGATATTGAGATTATTTATGACGTCTGCTGGATGCTTAGTCCCATGCAGATACAAAGGATGTGTACCAATTACTACGTCGCAGAATACGAGGTAGGCCTACTGCTTCCTGCTGCTGATCTGAGTACACGATCACGTCTGACCCTCCCTAGAATCCCATATCCGCCGAAATTCTCCGTGTCGTTGCCTCGCGGGTGCAAGCAAACGATCGTAATGATCATCTCCTTCTCTCACCTGAAACGGAGGAAGTTGGACCATACGAGCCTCCATATCCTCGGGAGGTTTCGGGGCTCGAGACGTACGTTCCAGCATACCTCAACGTACCTCATCTTCGCCGGTTAGCTACTCTTGTCGCGTAGTTTCTCTGCTTTGCCCGTCTCTCTGTAGGTTACTTCTAGTTCCTACCGTTGGATTGCCCTTGCTACCGCTTACTTCATGTACCACACTCTTCGATCACCATTCGGATAATACCACGCAACCTGACGCAAGACAACGGAGAACCCGGCCGACATGAATGTTACAAGATACTAGTCATACACCAGAAGATGTCAGACGCTGGCACGCCAGCCATGCTCGCCATATGTTCAGCAGGCTAGTCCGGCGAACAGGACTCCAAAACTATCGGATGGTTACCATGCAAAGTGCTAGTGGTGCGCCTGATATGACTGGCACGATCAGAAGAGTGTCGCTGCAACTTACGATATTACATATGGATTGTTCAGCTTAGCACCGATTTTTCACAGTGAATCTGTCAATATAATAGTCGATCGATCCTCGAGTTGCTCTGATAGTTCCAAATGATTATGCAGTACTTGATTCTCGTTTTCCGTTGACGATCGTTTCAGATAATGTGTCTAACCCGTGGTGAACGACCAGATGACTATCGTAGAAAGAAACTTTACCGGAGCTGTATGAGAAACACCAAAATGTCGAGTAACCAGGTCCAGCGCCTTACCGGTGATCATTGTCTATGGAATGTCAAGGAACGAAACTTTGATGTGAGCCCACGTTACCTTTCTGAACCACATAACAACCTCCTTTGCCGATTGCCCAACGATCTCAACTCGCACGATGACATGGAAACGCTGGTCAACAGGCACTGCAGAATTTCTGTCCTTGGGATCTCCTGGGACCGCTCTGTGACGCAACTTCATGAGCTCAACCTTTTGCAACTGCGCTAGTTTTTGAGGGTCGGTAGGAAGATTCCTATTGATACGTTGTCGTGCTACCACGGGAGTGTGAGATGTCTGGGTGCCAGGAACCTTAAACTTTTCCGCAAGAAGGGCGTGAGCGGCTTCGTGTTTCTTCACGATATCGTTCCCAACACTAAGACCAGCGCATGAGTGAGATTGCATGTGACGATGACTAAAAACTGCGTCAGTTTCTCGGAGGCGGCGGTATAACAGCCTTTGGAACGAACTCGACGCAAAACGAAAGCTGACAGCCAGCACAACGGTCACAAGAGACTTCCCTGCTCGATTCTCCCTGCTCGACGACGGTCACCCTGGAAAGCGAGAGCTTGTTACATCCTAGAAAGGCGCATTTTGGACGCGCCGAAGTGGATAATGATGACGATGGCTCTGAATCGACTGGACGCTGTTGCACTGAGGGACAGTCATGGAGCTCTGTTGAGATGTGAAGTTTGCAAAACCACTGCAAACAACTACATTGAATAGGTAAGAAGTCGAGGGCCCCGCAGGACTGCAGGGCACAGTGCTTGCCGATAGGATCCAAATCCATGATGTTGTCCAGGTTGTACGTTGCACTGCGGCCCACTCGCGACATTTCCCATACGTAACAAGAGGCCAATGATGTGTCATTCATACGAGTCGTGGATAATACATTCAACCCAGACTAGAATCCACACTTTTTGCAACATGAAAATGATAGGGAGATCGTGCTGACTGCAAATGAAACAGCGAATAGGTAGGAAATGACGGGGAAACCTAGTTCTTCCGACGGAAAGAAGAGCCTGGATAGATTGTGGTGTGAGTAGGGCAGATCGGTAGAAGTTACGAAGGTCCAACCTTCGGTCAGCCGTGCCTTGCCACCAGTCGGTTGACATAGGACGCTTGTACAGGAGCCGCACAAGACCACCGATTGTGCATGTGAGAAAACGGTTGTGATTGCAAAGCAACCTAGAAGCACGAGACAAGTGAACATCCCACATCAGATTGCAGATGAAGGGTAAGACGGACCTGGGCACTTCACATCCATGAAATACGAGTTAGGCGATTGTACGAGACGTTTGAGCTTGTGTTGTCTCCTTTCTTGCTCGACGGAAGGATTCAAAAGATCAACGGCGAGAGGCTGGTACAGGCGATCAGAAACGACTCTGGGGGACTTCGACGAACATACCATTGTTGTGTGCTGTACCCTTTTTTGATGATGGTGTTGTGTGGTGAGTGCTGAAGGTTAAGGTTAGCAGGGCTTGACATATTTCAATCTCCGAACGGTGTACTCCGAGTCCGTGCCGGCAACGAGTACCGCTAGTATTGGTGGTACTGGAAGCCTTGGCGCAGCAGTTGCTGCACTCGACCTCGACGGCCATGAACATCATTGTATGTCAAAGCGCAGTCCACCGATGTATTCTAATTTCACCCCAGGAAACTCTCTTCGGCAGGACTGTCACTCCCGCGGAGCGACTCCGTCAACACCAGCGCGCACTAACAAAGGCCCAACGTGAACTTGATCGAGAGCGCTCAAAGCTCGAGCAGAGCGAGAAAAAGCTCGTATTAGATATAAAGAAGAGTGCCAAGTCCGGTCAGATGGTACGTGTTCTGCATCACTCAGGCAACCTCCGTCAATTATCTCAGTAGAACGCGTGTAAAGTCATGGCCAAGGACCTCGTTCGTACTCGAAAATACATCCAGAAATTCTATCAGATGAGGACACAGCTTCAAGCAATTGGACTGAGAATACAGGCTCTTCGCAGTAATCAACAAATGGCGGAGGCCATGCGCGGAGCGACGAGGGTACGTCCACGTAATTTGCGTTAGCATCTCCGGTCCATAATTCCACTTGCGTGAAAGGCTATGGCTTCCATGAATCGTGGTCTTAATCTACCAGCCATTCAGAAAATCATGAATGATTTTGAGAAGGAAAGTTCAATGATGGATATGAAGGAGGAGATGATGTCAGACGCCGTAGATGACGTGATGGATGACGAGGTCGAAGATGAAGAAGAAGAAGGCGACAAGATTCTGAGGCAGGTCCTTGATGAGATCGGCGTCGACCTCTCACAACAGGTATGAAATATTAATCAACAACTGTCTATCACTCGTTGACCCGATGACTTATAGTTCACCGAGGCGCCAACCGGACTGGGTACTATATCCTCACCTCTTACCGAGAGCCGCAGACCGGTGGCGATCGGAGAAACGAGTGGCCCATCTCATGGAGACAACCACCCGGGCGGTGATGTTGCTGTTGCTGATGAAGACTCCCTTCAGGCACGCTTGGATGCGCTTCGTCGCGGTTGACTCCAAGTGCTTTCCAGTCTTACCATTTTCCAGTGGAGCCCAACGTACATTGCATTGTAGCTGAGGATCTGATGTCGCACTATGCATGCATTTAATGTCTACCTTACTTTGGCTACGGGGAATGAAGCTGTCCAAGTTCCACAGGTAACATCAGAAAGTAGGATATTCGTAATTTTACCTCCGAAGCGAAACAGTGTTGCACTCTTCATTCTATTAGTAAACGAGGTGCATCATATTCAGGAGCAAAATCAGGTACTCAAGCCTTCAATGCGAGGATGTCCTTGGCTTCCTGCATACTGAGTGTCCAAGAAATGCCCGATCCACTGTAGAATGATTCGACGTCCTCATCCTGGTTGAGTACGAGATTAATGGTACTCTTCAAATACTCAACACAACTCACGCTATCAAGGTTAAGCAAAGAGGAAATCTGTTGAAGACGGATGAATTTCTCTCGAATATCACCGAATATTGTTTGCGATGATAGGTATCCCATGATGGAACGGAGGTCGCGATCGAAGCGTATCGCCCCCAGCTAGTGGAGACGTTCAGCAGCAATATGGCTTCAAGGGTCAAGGGCACACCTCTGAATAATGGAGGGTCAGAATGTACTTTTCCCATGGTCGCAGAATGACATCGAGCGCAAGACCAAACAAAATGCGATAGTTGTTTTCAGTGCAAGCGTCCTAATCTTTATCTAAGCAATCGTCTCATGACAATCGAAAAGCTTACTTTGTACCCTTCTGTTAATCCTTCCCACACTTTCACGAACCGTTTCCTCACAATATCCTGGTATTCCGCTGCTGCATACCCATCTTCGTCCAATGCGTAAGAAACATCTTTGTAGACATCAGGTATCAGAGTTCGTAGTCTTGGTCGCATCAATTGATTAAATAACTGGTCTATACCACCCTAGAAAAGACGTTAGACAATGGCCTGCAGGGCAGAGTGAGAAGCCACTTTTAAGGTTGCCTTGAATCTGGAGGTGGAAGAAAGTAAACTCGATATAATAGTTCTTATTCGTGGCTGGACAGGTTCGAGGAATAGCTGTGCCATGGCAGGCTCAGAAAGAAGGCCCTTTACAAGTCTTTCCATATGCGAGGAAGATACATCGAGGTCATTCAGAAGTACCTTTCAATGATAAATTGAGAGGATGAGCCGGTCGGAAAGACGAGTAAGCGCACGAGAAAGGCCGCCCGATTCTCTTTCTCGGACTTCTCGGTCCGAGTGCCAGAACCGACTCGGTAAACATCATCCAGTTTCTTCTTGATACCCCCAACAAAGTCGTGATCCAATACATCCTTAAGGAGGTCAGTAGTCCGTCCCAAAGTCGTGAGGGAGCCTGTCGACAATAGACGCGTGTACACTGTCTTCAGGATATAGAACACATCGTCTGGGATTGTGGTAGTCGCAGGTGTCTGAGAGAAGTCAGTGCTAGAAAGATGTTGAGCCTGTGGCCGTCAATTCATAGTGTTTCGAAGCACAGTATTCAGACGGACCTTGTCGATGATCGTGCGGATATACCAGATCTCCATCGGAATATAAAAAGTACTCAGCAAGTCTTCGACTTCTTTTTGAGAGGACGTCCCATCTAGCAGCGTAATAGAGTCAATGACCGCCAGAGGGGCAAGGTGGGCATCGGAGGATTCGGATGTAGGCTGTTGGGTCAAGTTACCGGAGTTAATCCCCTCCACATTATCTTCTTCCTGATTTGTTATTGTGAGAAATTGCCTTGTAGACGTGTTCAACCCGTTACATGCCTGCAATTGTTCGACGAGGAACTTTCGAAACAAATACCATCGGCCACTCATTCCGGCGATCTCGGACAATGTCTTATCCACCTCACGTGCATCAACTTCGTCGAGGTCTGCGTTGGTAGGAAGTTGCTTGCGCGACGTGAATACGGACGCCATCGCATTCGAAATGTCTGACAACTGAAACGAACGAACTAAGCCTGGTCATCGTACAGGTCAAGGGAACCTTTCACCTTTCTCTCAATCGATCGGTCCTCCTTCCAGGCTTCAAGAGTAGTTCGAACTACTCGATCGCACTCCTCCAATAACCTCTTGATGACACTTCGCATATTGCCTGTGCCATAATACTTCTCTACGACGGGTTGATGCTGGTCAATGATCATGCCTACACCTTCGAAGAGGGCAGTCAGAACAGTAATATAGTATAATGGCGATGATTCTGTCGATATTTGTGTTCAGAGCACCATAAGCAGACATCGGATAGTCCTACTTTTGGCGGAGGTTGGCGTCCTCACCCGCACCAAGTCGACAACAAAGGATGCGTAAGCCTCGAGACCTTCCGCCTCCCAGCCAATTGCAGGAAACAATTTGAAATAACGGCTTGTCGCAGCTGCGTCGCGGGACCGTGCTGCCTGTGCAAATTGTTTGAGGGAAATCGATAAAAGTTGTTCCCTTGCAGCTTGAAGTGCCTGCGCGGGCGGGAGGTGGTTCTCTGCAGTTGGCTAGGCAGGCGATCAGCCTTGTGAGCCCGGGGTCGCGGAGAGAACGAACCACAGATGTTTCAGCGAAAGCGCCAGAAATGACTTCAAAGGGGAGCGACATGGCGCGGGCACAATGTCTCGTTGCCGACTCCCAATCTTGGTGTTCGATGCATGACTGCAATTGGGAAAGAGAGGACTCCAGCAGTGTAAGCCAATAAATTATTTCCAGAATATATGTACGGAATCACCTTGAGTTCCATTACCTGGCTCACTCGTTCGGCCGCCTGTGAGACCCTGCTCATCTCCTGATCAAGAGTCCTCACCCGTCCACCAACGCGGTCCGCTGTTTTTGCTGTAGAGGTCACTTTGTCCTTAAGGTGCAACGAATCAAGGCATAGGTCGTTCAGATGAGGAACGAGGACTTCCAGTCGGCGAAGTGAATCCGTTATAGAGGCGCGGTCGGAAAGCAATTCGACGAGGGAATCAGAGAGGGTTGCTTCCTCGGACTGGTACCAGGACAGACATGACAGGATTTCGTTCAGGTTCGTGAGTTTTCTAGGATCCTTTTGGATGTGATGTGATACCTCGACGCGTTGGTCCGCTGAGCTATCGGATGTATTCATGGATAAGGTTATGTGCTTGCTTTACCCAAACAATAAGTGTGAGTTGCAAGTACGTTTACAAGCCATCCGTGTAAAGGTCTTCTTGAGCTCAAAGGTGCCTTATAAAGGTGGTGGTCCCTCGCTACTAAACCCGAGGAAGATGCGATACACGCCCTTGGTACACCAACAGTTCTGCTAAGCGTACCGGTCAGGGAGTGCACGTGTAAGTAATGCTTTGACACCCGATTGCAACTCAGGGGCTTCGCAAAAGCAAGGATCTTCAGACGTCAGAAAGGGCGGTATAATGTTACACCACGCAAGATCCGTGAATATCGCTCTTAAGAGTTGGCCATTTTGACCACGATTGTGATGTTGAAATCCCTGTCTTGGGAGGAAATGTCTCGCAATACAAGCCTGGTCCGAGGTCGCGGATTCCGTATGGGACCGCCCGTAGCTGATATCGCGGGGTTGATAAAAAGGTAAATGTGAAGGTTGATAGGGCTTGTATGCATACCACCGTCTTACCCGGCTGTCATCTCTTCCACATTCTGAATCGAACCCCTTGCTTGAAAGAGGACAGACGCTCGCAGTTCTAATGGCGGAAGAAGTTCGAGAACTGTCTCACACACTAACCAACGAAGCAGTCCCGAGAACAGAGGCCACAATTACCGTCCGCGTGATCAAGTCATTCGAATATCGCACAGAGCGCAACCTCATCCTGCACCGGCTCAACCTTGAAACCACGACCGTCGGCGACCTGAAAGATATTGTTCGCAAAAGTATGTCGCGCACGCGCTCTGGATCCATACAACTTGAGCTTCCGATCTCATCTCCAGCTTAGCGATTCAGACTGGACCTGGGTGGCGGCCCTACCGCAATGCTGTTCTGGGTTGGTAACGCTCGGTCATGACATGACCTCATCGTTTACTGTTTATCTAGACACTCTTAAGCTGTATACAAAGGCGCATGGTGCAAAGGTACGAAAGCTACCTGGTCATGGCGGGCTGCTCGCTCACGGCGTTGTTTCGTCCAGACTACGAATCTGATCATCAATTTGGATCATGACGAATGGATCCTGGAAGATGACACCAAGATCCTAGCAGATATCGGTCTCGGTAAGCGTGAGGACAGTATTGTTCATTGATTATTCATTCGCATTGCGGGCTCAGAGAACGAGACCGAGGTCAGCCTCTTCGGCCGCAAAGCTTATGAAGCCTTCAAGCTACACCCAGAGGTAAGGCGCGTGTAACATCCAACGATGTTTCTCATCTCAAATTGTTCTCAGGTTCGCTGGGATACGGTGTCATCATAATACATGACGATTCTCTAATCAGTAGTAGTGCAGGAAAACAGGAAATCTCCTGATGCAAATTAATTACGATGGATGTAAGAATGTGGATCTATGGAGACGCAAATGGGCGGGTACTGGTAGGCAAAAAGTATCAAACAACAAGTGTCCGATTCACCCATGCCAACTACTGATTCGCGCACTGTACTCGAGGTTCCCCGTCGTGGTCCTCATCCATTGCATCGTCTGTAACGGCACTGGCTCTCGATCGTGCATCGGGTTCCTCGAGATCTACTTCTTCCATATGGATATTCTTCGGGAAGCTCTGAGGAGGTGTGCGAGGTGCGAGGGCCTGCTCAAGGAAAGATACTTTGGAAGGATCAATGGTATCGGGGAATTTCACAGTGAATCTAACATATAGGTCGCCGGGTTCGTGGTGCCGTTGAGATGGCATCCCTTGTGACCGGATGACCTTGATAGAGTCTAATAGAACGATATCAATAAGGGCAAGAACAGGGTTTGATTAACGCAACGCACCGTTTTTGACGACTTCTCCGGGTAAGAACCGAATAAGTAGTGCCCGATCATCAAGGTGTCTGATCGCAACCTCACCACCGGCGAGTGCGGTGAGAAGGTCAACCTCAAGCTCGGTTACGAGATTGTTTTCCTGGCGCTTGAACCTATCATGAGGTTTCTCTTCTATAACGATCACGACGTCTCCTGACTGTGCATTTGGCGACTGGTCACTTTCGCCTGCGAAGGTGATGGTCTGACCACCCTTCATGCCCTTATCTATGTGGACCTCCAGAATCTTCTTCTCCGGTAGAACCTTCTTGCCCTTGCAGTTCGTGCAGCGATCTTTTGGATTGATGACCTCTCCTGTCCCGTTACATTCGTCACAAGCGGATTGTATTTGTTGGATCATGGGACCCATTTGGCGCAAGGTGACTTTGACACCACGACCATTGCAAGAGGTACACGTTTTAACAGCACCTTCTTTGCCACCTTTGCCGTTGCACTTTGAACAAAGAATATTCCGCGTGAGAGCAAGCTTAGTGGTCTTCCCTTTGTAGAGATCCTCGAGCGACACCTGAACTCGATGAACAAGATCTTTGGTCTTGCGGATGCCCTGCGAGCGGCCACCTCCTCCACCAAAGAAGCCACCTCCACCGAAGAGTTGGCTGAAGAGATCCTAGAATGCGGATAGGGTCAAGCAGCGTCGAGGAAGGGAGACGTGACAAACCTGGGGATCCATGCCGCCCATGCCGCCCTGCTCTGAAAGACCAGCTTCTCCCCGAGCATCGTATATACTCCGTTTCTCGGGATCCGCCAGGACCTCGTAGCTAACGTGCATGCTTCAGTTTGCAGAGGAAAGACGTGGCGTAAGGGTGGACATACGCATGTGTCACTTCTTTGAATAACTCGGGATCACCGCCCTTGTCCGGATGGAGTCGCAACGCTCTAGGATAGCGTGAGGATAGCGAGGGGAATAGGAAGATTCGACTAACTTCTTTCTGTAGGCCTTTTTCAGATCGCTTTCGGAGGCATCAGGAGCCACCTCGAGGAGATCGTAATACTTTCTGCAGGTAAAGACAGGTCGGCTGACGAAACCAGCGAAAAAGAACCGACTGACGTTTCTCTGACCATGGTCGTGACGATGGGATGAATTCAGAACAAGAAGGAACGACGATGGGCTCTTTAGGCCAGAATGCTGTATGTCGTAGAAATTTGTGGAACATGCTGGAAACTTCTGCGCATCCGCTTTTGGCAATCACTTGGTTACGGCACAGCTTGTGTACACTACAAACGTGGTAGGTATCGGCGGGTGTACTTCTCTACGCAGTCTCAGGACCTCTACTGATGTCTGGGTACACATCGAATCGTCGTTGTGTGGTGACTGGAATCCCCGCTCTCGCCGAGTGGTACACTTCGGGATCTTGGAGGGAATGTCGAAACGATGTCATGTTCGTCATCGGGAAAACAAACTCACCAATCTCAAAGTATAGAATACCCTCATGTTCGTCTGCCTGTCCGAGGACTTTCCCGCTATTTTCTATCAACTACCACATCTATTCTCGTAGAATGAGAATCGCTCACTATGGGTCAACTAACATAGTATGGCCATACTGTTGAATAGATTCTTCTATATCTAGGCTGACAGTCTCGAAAATCACTCACAGCTTGATAGGCTGCTTTCGGATCCCGCGCAGGACTACACATCGAAAAGAAGACTTGATTATCAACAGCGCTGCATAGAGCCTTGCGTCAGCCCGAATCGATTCACGCCTGCCAGTAAGGAAGCATACCGGGCTCGTTGGAGTAGTTCCCAGTGGAGGGGCCCCGTAGTCGTATTGAATGCTCCAGGATAGATAAGTACGTGACACCCTATTGAATGGTATTGAGATTTTCATAATAATTTGTGCCAAATGCCAGACCTTTCCGTGCGGCGATCATAGCGAGTTCGGGGAAACGAACATCATAGCAAATACCGAGACCAACCCGCGCAAAATCTATTCGTTGCTGTCGGTCATAACCACTTATACTCCAGTTTATGAGTCTCTACCTGTATCGAAGAACGTTGTCGAAGAGCCGCCTGTCAACGTTTCACTTTCCTACGTCATTGAATGGGTGGTGCCGGTCAGAGAGCCTAACACACACCTTGAACTTAATCTTGCCAGGTATATCGATGTCGAACAGGTGGACTTTTCGATGTGTCGTTACAAGTCTGCCTGGAAAAGGTGTAAACGATTCAGACTAAAGTGTAATGTGGAACCATGCCCTGCCTTCGGGCGAGAATACGATGCAAGTGTTGTAAATCTTGCCGTCTGTTTCGTCCCTTTCCGGTATCGAACCTGACCGCCATCAAGTCAATTGGGTCAAGTCGTGCAATGTGTGGATGGTTCACCTCCAACGAGCCAAACCTGGTTCTCCGATGCAGCTTCTGAGAGAGCTCTGACACTCTGACTCTGAGTCTTCGCGGTATCATATTCTTTCCCGGACGTGAACCCTATTGCTTCGGCATACACCGGGAAGTGCACATGCCCATAGGGCGAGTTGAAGCATTCCTAGCGGCACGATGTGAGAGACAGCGAAGCTAGAGAACGCATCGTACGGGCAAGACCACCAGGTCTGGCTTCCCGTTGGGGTTTTTCGCTGCCTGATCTATCATCCCTCTAGCATGCTTCAGATTCGCGAGTTTAATGTCCTTCTCGGAATAGTTTTCTGCGATATGAGGGGAGCTCCCTAGCTGGATAAGTGCGAGTTTGAACCGCTTGAACTCGGGAGGAACGGAGGACATTGCTTGGTAACACCGAGATTGCGATCTGATTACTGGTGGTAGTGCACGACGAAGCGCTGGCAAAGAGAGCATGTGAGGTAGATATGGGTCCGATATAGAAATTGTTCGGCATGAGCTTGTCCTCTAGGCCAAACCGCAGATCAAAGTGAGCTTAACTAGCTTCAATGTAGCCCATTGAAGGCTCAAGCGTAGCAGGCCATGTCACTGATCGTCGTTTACAATCCCGTCTGCGGAGACTCCACCGCAGAGCAGTTCATCCAAGCTCACGTCATTCCTCGCCTCCATTCTGCCAGTCTGATTCCCACTGAGATCATCCGCACCCGCGCACCAGGTCATGCGGGGACCGAGGTCCTTCGCTACCTCGATAATCACAAGGGGGACATCACGGTTGTATTGGGGTCTGGGGATGGTACACTTCACGAAATCGTGAACCACCTCGCCTTCGCGACACACGATAGATCGGAGCAGTCCCATTCCATCAACTTCGCCCTTGTCCCGTGCGGAACGGCGAACGCGCTTTATGCGTCGTTATTCAGACCTGCTTCCTCCCAAGATCCAGTTGCTTACAAATTGCAGTCTTTGGAGGCCTTCCTTCGAGCCTCCGCACCGAGACCGCTTACTCTATCGCTCACTTCGTTGCGCCCAAGGCCTCTCGGTTCAAACTCTAATCAGGGTGATTTTCACCCTGTAGCATCGATCGTTGTTACCTCCACGGCTCTGCATGCTGCCATCCTCAGAGATTCAGGGAGGCTCCGCAAGGAGATACCCGGCATCGAACGATTCAAAGTAGCAGCGCAACAGAATGTAAACAAGTGGTACACTGCTCGTGTCAAGCTCTTGCCCATTGCATCGTCTCGTACTGTCCATTTCTACGATCCAGGCAAGGGTGATTTTGTCCCCTTGAGCTCCAATGACGCGTTGGATGTCCACGGTCCGTTTGCCTATTTCTTATCTACTGTGAATGTAGATCGCCTGGAGCCCGAGTTTCGCATCAGCCCTATGATGTCAAAGAGTCCCCCTACGGATGCGTCCATGGATGTGATTATGCTCCGCCCTCAGCGCGATCCCACATTCACACAGGATACCCCTCAAGCAAGAGAGAAATTTGCGAGTAAAACCTATGCAATCCTCACTACGGCATATCAGGATGGAAATCATATAAATTTACGCTACTCGGAGAACGGGAATATTGCACAAAGTGGTCTTGGTCCCACGGTCGTTGAATATTTCAGGTGTGGGGGTTGGGAATGGATGCCCGTACGCCATCCTCTTCGGCAAAAATAAGGGGATTGAAGTACTGACATCCCTCCAGGATGAGACCGACGGAGACGCTCATTCACTATGTGCAGATGGCGCAGTCTTTGAAATAGAGAAGGGTAACCGAGCTATCTGCCAGGCTGCAGCAGGAACAAACATAACCTCGAGAAAATTCTATGCCCATGTATAGCGCTGCTTTCTTGTGTCACGTGTACAATATCACTTGCAAGCTCAAAGGGTATATCGAGGATCGAGGTCAAATCAACACCCTGTTTACAGCCTCGCTAGCTTCCTTATGGCATTGTTCGATGGATTGGTTACTGTTGATCTGCGAATGATGTTGAGAGAGCCGTCTGCAGTAGTCTCAGATCCATACCTTGACAACCTTGTCCTGTTTTTCGAAATACTGAATGACGGGTTCGACGAGTTCATTGTGAGTCCCTGAGTACAAATGCTCAGTCAAAGGTTCTGCGTCGTAAGGAGACACCTACGAAAGCGTTTCTTGAGGCTCTCAATGTTGTCATCCTCGCGTCCACTAGTTTTTCCTCGCTCTAAAATACGTCTTATCATCACCTCCTCGTCTGCTTCAAAGACCAAGACTAGGGAAGGGGAGCAAATCTTTACAGGTCAAGTCAGCCAATAAAGCTAAATTAATCAATCTGGGGTACCGTTGCGCCAAATGTCAAAGCCTGATCCATCTTACGCGGGAAGCCGTCAATGAGGAAACGACCTTTACCAGCTGTCCATCCGGGACCCGATCGTGTTGTCAGCTCTTTGGTCATGGCGATCTCAAGAAGCTTGATGGTGACCTCTTGCGGAACGATGTTACCTTCACGGATGCAGGTACGAATCATGTCTCCGTACTTCGAGCCCTCCCGGTCTTGTTCTGCACGTAAGAGATCGCCGGCTACAAGCCAGATCAGCGTCGGGATAGGCCAAGTAAAAGATTTACCTGAAAGATGACTGAAATCAAAGCTTTCAACGAGCTTGCCACACTGGGTGCCTTTGCCTACGTGGATGTCAGATCGCGGAGGACTCACCAAGACAGAAACCTACCTGCACCAGGTCCTCCGAGGACGTAGATTACGGTAACTTTCTGCGAGTCAAATACAGGCCGTGCGACGCCATCGACGGTTGAAGCCATGGTCCTGATATCGGATAGTCCTAATGTGTCTCTGGGCGATTATTGTGCTGTCGCGGTGGTACGAGAGGATTGGCGTGTTGTAAGGGCTGCTTTGATGCTGGGTATGTTGCTTCCCTGCGTTTCACAATGAAGTAAAATGAACCAGCAGAGACGAGGAAAAGACCAAGTAAGAGAAACGGATCCGGACCTCGGCGAACAACTGGCGGGTGCATGCAAGGTGAGTCGGAGTGACTTTTAAGAAGTGCCGCCCGCGTTCCGATTTCCGATTGTAGCACTCGTCGTTTCACGTGATGCGGTGAGTTCAATTTCCACCGTCATGGATCCAGGTGTCGTCAAGATAGACCATGGCTCAGATGTGTACGTCGTGCGGTCGTGCTACCATGAGGACGGTCAGGACCTATTAGCCTTTGGAGGTGAGCATTCTGTTGAAGTCTACCAGATCGTTAGGCGTATTTCTTTGTCCTGCTCTACCTCTCTTACTCAACTCGATATGTCAGAGCGCAACATCTGCCAAGCGGCTGGCTTCGTTTCACATCGGGACTAGAGTGACCGCATTGGCCTGGTCGCCTCGCACACTATCTCCTAGCAGTGGTGACGGCTGGCTCATCGAGTTCGTCCTGATATTGTGACTACGGCGAAGGCGAAAAGCTGATATGGTATATTTCGTTCAGGATTGCGGCTGCTGCTATAGACTTCGGCTTGCATCTGTTGACAATGTCGGCCTCGTCTGGAGAGTACATATTTCCTTTTGGCGGAGGCCTGAGCGGACACCATGGAAAAGTAACCGATATGTGCTTCTGTGGCGGTCATGATCAAGATAACGCGCGCTACGTCGCATCCGTGTCAGGTGAGCAACTCAGAGGCACTGCGGTTATTTCGCTCATCATATGCAGATGACAAAATGCTCATGGTGTGGGATCTCCAACCGACGGTCAACATATCCTCTGCAATTCCTTCTCCAGAGACTTCCGCTCGAAAAGCTTCTTCCCCGCCTAATTCCCGACCTCAACCCACTGCCTATGTCATCGCTTTCCCGCACCCTCTCATAACTGTCAATTCACATCCAGGAACTAGCAAGGAATTCCTAGTCTCTGATTGCCGTGGTTCCATATTCCTAACGGACTGGCGTACCGATCCAGTTCTAACCGAGCAAGGAAGTTGGAGGCATTCCACATTGATCGAGCTCGTCGAGCCACATGCTTTGAAAGATTCACTTCTTGGAGACTCGACACAAAACATGGGTTTTGCTGCATGGCGTCGTGACAACCCTAACATGTACGTGCATAGCTCTTGAAATCCTTCATTATTATGCAACTTCGCGCCTACAGTGTGGGGGCAAGCTATGGGTCTCGTTTTGCTATCTGGGATATGTCGAAATTACGGGGTGGCAAGCCCTTGTACACTGGGATCAGTTTCCAGGATGGGGGTCATATTTTTCGGTGCGTCCTCCTTATATATACTGCACGGCAGATCGTTAATTGTGGGCCATGGGACAGATGGTGTCCGACGAACCCGGATTATTTTGCAATTGCCGGTCATTCCGTCAAAAGAGGGGCAGTTCTGCATGTCCATAATATTGGCTATGTACACGCACAGCCTAGCATCATTAATGTAGCTCCCCGCCCCCATCGCATCCGAGACTTCGATTTTATGGCACTGCGTAGTCAACCCTTACTTGCCATTGCTTTGGGTGGTCAAGTCGTAGTGTTCTCTATTGGTGACGAGTAACAGAACGAAATACAGATACATTGTCACAACTAGCTGCTCATAACATGGCGTAAAGGAACTTGAAAGATTTTCTACGGGAGAATGCAAGTGAAGCGATCGCAGCCAGGTTAGCTCCCAACAAAGCCAGCCTGTCCGAGTGAATGTGTGGGACCATAAGGGTATTGAACATAGTGGGTAGTCAGGCTTTCGCCATATGTGGCAGTGCGAGTACCATCACGGGCAGGCAGTACGTGGGGCTCCTCTCCATCGAGTCCCAGCTCAAACAGCATAGCGCGATAATACTCCTGATCCGCTGATGTATAACCATTGAACGGTGGACCCATCTGAGGTGGATAAGGGACGGGTGCGCCGCGCGGAGCGAGACCATAAATAACCCCGTTTTCATTCGTCGGATAACCATCCTGAGGACTCGTGGAATAACTGACATGTTGAGATGTCAAAGTCCGAGAACCATCTGGTGGGGAAGACATCGCCTGTGTAGGCGACACTTGTTCCCCTGATAGTCGTCAACAATGTTAGCTTACGCTAAATAGACGAGAAACTTACTCTGAATAGGAAGATCGAGAGTGGTATCATGGGGAGTTCGATCCTTCGTAGCGCTCGGACGAGTACGATGCATGTGGACGAGATGCCACAAAAAACGAGCATGGAAAGCAGCTACTGATGAAGTAGGCGAAAGATGGGCAGCTTCACCATAGGCCTCGGCGGTCCTCATTATACTTGCGTGAATCTCGCGTGCCGCCCCTTCGGGCAACTCTAACTGCAAGCCTTGATTCACACCAGAGCTACGTAATAGCTAGCACATCGTGAGTAGCGGTTTTGCTAAGTTTGATACTATATACCTTGAGAAGATATATTGCAGCGTATGCGGTCATCACTGTGGTCGTTTCTTGACCATATCTCTGAGAGGTTGACGAATGAGATAGGCGGGGGCGGTTAGAAATGTTCGCACGTACCAGCACACCAAGATCTCGAAAATCCTTCGAGGCAATTTGCAGAACGCTGAGACCATTTTCAAAGCATGCCGATAGTGCACGCAGGTGACTATTCGTCCGATTCTCCTAAAGTTGATGTTATGATTGAACCAATTTGACATAAAGAGAACTGCTCGCCGGAGGGACATCAGCTTGTACACCGAAACTATTCAAAAAGAGGCTGGAATACAAACGGAAAAAGTTGAGGAATGTAAAATGGAACGATTCGCCATTCGCTGCTGAATGGATCAGAAAGCTGAATGCGCAAACTGTTGCTTCTGACCTCTTCGCATTTCATGCTCCCACTTTGCTGTCCACTGCGATAGCTTGGCATTTGCATTTTTCAGTGCCATATCAATGTTGACTTGACCACAGCCGCCGTCAACAAGACTTCGGTTAGTATGTAGCATATCAGTGGTCTCTGCCTGTAATAACGTATTAGCCACCAAATGGGTCAGCAGAACGCACTCACCGCGATTCTCCGCAATTGAATGAATGCAGCCACAATAACGTCCTCGCATCGTATGACAGGTCCACCCCGTTCATGCCAAGAGTCTGCATGCCGGATAAAGTCGTCCTGCCATCCAGGAATGTGAAACATTGAAGGGTTATCCAACTTTACGTTAGCTACCTCAGGAAGCATCCAATGACGCCCCGTTTGCATGCTGAGGCTCCGATCGTGAACAAATAATACAAGATAAGTCCTCTCGCGGTTCCTCCGCTCAAGTAGCTGGAACTCCGTTTCGTTTGGGGGTGCCTTCGCCAGAAAACGGTTTAAACCGAGTTCAACAGCCATCCGGCATGCCTATCGACTACATGAGTAAGAGCACGTGTCCTAGGAACTTTCGCACGCACGTAGCCAATGTACATCCATGTACGCTGGGTGTGTCAGACAGAAGGTTTGAATCAAGCAGAGGATCACCACGTACATTGTCATCTTGCTCCTTCCAGTATGTTAGGCACGCAAATGCCTGGATTACTTCAACTCGCCTCCATGCCTCAGAAAACGCGCGTACGGCCAGTTCGTGTGCGAGGTGATGGCACTCCTTGTATAAGCTCGGCTCGAAGAATTTGCAGCCAGCAGCAACGAGCGTAGTGAACAAAAGGGGGCATTTTGAGCGCACATAATTGACTGAGTGCAATTGAGGATCGAACAAATTGATAAACGGGTTGAGACGCAGGAAGAGGGCATCAAAAAGCATTTTAGCTTTGTCTTCCGATATAAGGCCAGCTGTGATAGGATCTTGCAATCCGGCTGGGAGGGAGGCGGGCCTTGATGACTGACTGTTGTCTAAATCACTGCGAGGTATCTGTGTGACAGTAGGATAAGGTGACTTGTGTTCCGGGTTGAGAATGGTTCGAAAAAAGGAACTTTCTCTGCGGATAAGCTTAGCAGGGAACTTTTCATCTCCACGATCGTCTTCGTCATCACCGTCCGATGGTCTATTTCCCGGAGCTGACACAGGGAGCACAAAAAGTTAGTCCAGAACACAAAGGCGAATCAAAGTTGTTACTTGACGCGTTGTAATGATCCATGGGTCTGATCATAGAACCAAATTGGGACTCTACTTGGCCAGATGGGGCGTCCACTGCGGGGAAAACAGAGGACATGGATGTCTCGCTGGCCTGCTTGAGCTTTGCAGTATTCAACCCTTTCTCTAGACGTCGAAGCATTTTCGATGCTTCTGATAATCTGAGAATGAGACATTAGTGGGAAGATCAAGGTGTCCGGGGCAGACAATTTCAGCCTACTTTGACCCGGGTTTACGGCCACGACGATGTTTCTCGAAAACGCATCTAAGAAGGTGAAGCTGAAATAGCTGCCAGAGATCACATGTCTGCTACATACTCAACGTTAGTCCTCTTACACCTTTGGCATGGCTTCTCGCCATCCTCGGCCCCAACACACTTCATCTAACTTGGAGTGAACCAGTAAACACGAGTTATGCTGAGGAAACGTACTTTGGCAGCTCGACATACTGTACAGGCTCTAGGGTTCCTGATGACGGGTGGTTTGGAGCTGTGCGGGATGTAAGTAAGTAGACGGGAGGGCATGATATTTTCGCAACGTACGTCAATTTCGAGGACGGTATTTCAGCATTCTCTGCGGAAGCCTGCATTATGTCTTCGCCCGAAAGCACTCGAGGACACGGTTATCAACGTTACGGTGACTCGGCGTCAGTTTATCGACCGGAGAAGGTCGGTTAATTAAGGGTTAAAATGAAAATGAGGCAAAGACAACGTGAGAAGTGATTAGGAGGAAAGATACGAATAGAGCTGTGAGAAGGAAAGCACAACACGGATGCAAGAGAGCAGAGCAGTAAAGCGACGTTGGATATCGATGGAAGAATGGGACGAGATGTAGCGTAGTGGGATTTGTTGCAAATAAAGCCGGGCGGTAAACCGAACATAGGTTGCCGAGCTCGGCAATCACTTGACTGTCCGACTTTAAACCGCTCACTCCCAAATCCGAGAAGGCGATGCGCTGTTGTACCTTGCGAAATTAATTTAGCAAGGTTCTTCACAAAGAGAACGGCATGTGTGGACGACAAGGACTGTGATCGTGAGGGCAGTACGTCCTCGTGACAATGCCCACATGCGCAGTCGTTCCGGCGCAATCACTCCATTAACCCTTTTCGACACCTCCGGTCCATCTTGAGTCGCCGAAGGGCCGGTGAATTCGCATTCCACCCTGACAGCTCACCGGAGTGATTTCATATACAATTCTCTATGGATACGCTCTACCCTAAACGAGGAGAGCTCAGATGGCTGCTGCCACATATAATACTGGCGAAGAATCCAAGAAGTCCTCTCAGGAGCGTATCAGCGCAGCGCCGCTAGATAGCGCTGCAAATTATGTCAAACTCTGGAATGAAAGATTCGAGGGGTCCCTCACCGTTTCAGCCTCTGTCACAGCCATTTTGAAGCGCGCGACCTCCCTCCAGCATTCCAGAGGCGTCGTTACATTCACTCTACACGTTCCGAGTCAAAGCACGTCTTGGCCAAAAAGGGTATCACACGCACCTATAGCATGACGCAATTGCCTCGCCTGTCTCTTTGACAGAAGGAAAATCATCCAGTTGGCGCCGTATCTGAAATCTATCAACCTTCTCCCGGATTTCTGCTAAGTCACCGATAAGTGTGACACTCGTCTTCACGCTACCATGGGTATCGCTGTCTTCGGCCATGCTCATCTCTCGATCCAAGTTTTCCTTCTCTAAGGCACGATGAATTTCTTGTTGGACCGTTTCTTCCTCAGCACGGAGAGCTATCAATTCGTGCTGTATTCTTTCCCGTACATGAGAATCCATTGCGAATTGTCGCTCGGGCATTGTCTCCTCCGATGCGAGGCGAGCGGAGAGATTGTTAATCACATCCGGTGAGACCTGTCCATGTGAGCTCTCCTGTTAAACAGCAGTGTAAGCCAAAAAAAGAAAAAGAAGACAGACTTCTATAGGTGCCTCTGGCCGAAACACCTTTGCGTTGGTAATGTCTGGCTTGGACTGGCTGGCCCCCATAGGATGAGTTTACCAGACAAGGTGTAAAGTTGTGGTTTATTTGGCGATTCCACACGGTCATACAATCACTATCCTAGGGCATGCCTATTGTAGTATTTATGTCCATATTCAAGCAGCCTGCAGTTTCAAGTCAGGTTACCAGCCAGACCAGTAGTGTTTAAGCTATGCATTACCAGTCGGGCTCAATTTCGGTGATCAGTTTGATTCTGCGTGAGGTCATATCAGTAAGTACCACCTACACAACGAAATATCTTACTGAGGTTGTTTAGTTTCCTCTAACTCATGAAATACCACCCATCCGGTACGCGGCTTTCGGGTAAATAGTACGGAAGTTGGATGAACATGCAGTACCTGCGGAACAATAAAGACCCCTGACGGACAGCAAGAAATCAACTTACCTGGTCGTTTTGAGCCAAGCGATACGTTCCGTCCGCCATCCACCGCGCCGCATTTCGCCAGTATCCACTTACGAGGCATTGTCGCAGCCGTTTGGCATCTCCTTCACAACTCTTCGTCGGTAGATCAAAGCGCTTCATGTATTTACTGAGTTGCGAACGAATAGACACTGCCCTAGACATGGCCCGAAAGTTGAGTGAATGCGTCTTGCACCAGGATGATGAACGCCCATATCTTGCGAAAGCATTGTACACTGTCATCCGTAAGTGCCAAGACCGTCCCCTGACTACGCCACACACCATTTAAAAGTGTTAGATGGTCCTTCGTACGAGGTTGGCAACGGTTGACAGCTGAATCATTTCACACTCACCCCTTCTTCAGCCGTAAATTTTCGCCTTTCGAGTTCCGCCAGCGTGCCTGACGGCCCCTCAGGTATAACAAATACATCCTACAATCTACTCAATGATCAAAATGAGGAGACTGGAAGTTTCTTACGCACCTGAACGGATATCATGGCCGCAATGGTCAAAATCTCGGCCCCACATTGAAATTCCTTAGAACTGAATAGCTAATCCAATACACAAATTGAGATTGTAAAAATGAGATCAACACTCACCATACGAGCGACACGGAGCTCGAGGGGGCATTCTGCAACTCGCTGGCCCATGGCAGTAAGTCGGCCATCTTCTCCAATCATCCCGGCCGAAACCAGACTTTCCAGTGAACGTACGATACCTTCGGCAGATGGGACAGAGATCCATTCAAATTTCATTAGGTCGTCAATTCCGAGAGACTTTAGCTGCAAAATTGGCGTCGTCATATCCGTGCGCGTGATTTCTGGAGGAGTGCTTGCTGGGAGTGACCCTAGGTAGGACTCGGGATATAGTCTATAACAAATGCCGGGCGATGTGCGTCCGGCACGACCAGCTCTCTGCGTGGCCGACGCTAGGGAGACAGGAACAGTGGACAGCGAAGCGAGTGATAACGATGGGTTGTAAGACCGTATCTGGACGATGTCAATAAACGTACTACATGTGAGAGACGGATCCCTACCTTGACAAACCCACAGTCAACTACAAATTTCACTCCGTCAATCGTAACGCTCGCCTAGTCAAAACATGAATAATCATGCTTCAGCTTCGGAATGGAATAGGCAAACTTCAGCAATATTAGTTGCAGCTATGACCTTTCTGGAATTCGCAGAGAGGCGACTAAACACTTGAAGCTGCTCTTCCGTGCTCAAACCTGAATATAACGCAAGAGGTACGAGTTGTGGGGAACCACGTGGCAAACTGTAAAAGAAGACGGTCAGTTACAAGAAGATCGGAAAATCATTATGTTGTACGTAGGTATGAGTTCCGTTATTGCCTCTAGAAACTGCTGGATGTCTTCCCGACCGGTTAAAAATACAAGAATGTCACCTGTTCCATGCTTTTGCATTACATTCCCTTCAGATTAATGCCGTACAGAAACTATGAAGCATTAATCGCACCTGTGAATTGATTTTCCAGACGACTTCGACAGCCGTTTTGATATAATCAGCAGTAGGATCTTCAAGGTAGGCAATTTCTACCGGGTACATCCTCCCCTCTAAGCTGATAATAATGGCTTCTTGTGATGATGCTCCTGAGCAAAAGTAGTCATAGAAGGACTTGGCATCGAGTGTCGCGGAGGAAACGATTATGCGAAGAGAAGGCCGTTTGCGTCTTATCCTACTAGGTTATCAGTGGGTAGTAGGCAAATTGAATGGAACTACTTGACTTTTTCAAAATGCCAAGCAACAAATCGGTATAAATGCTCCGCTCGTGCGCTTCGTCAATCTACAGAAAATAGCTTTAGGTTTACTGATCAACCTCACGTTCGTGCACTTGCCATTATAACACTATAGCGTGACAATAGGGGATCTAGAAGTGTTTCCCGAAAGAGCATCCCGTCTGTCATGTAGCGGATGCGCGTTTTCTCTTTGTCGCTTACATCTTCGAATCGAATGGTATATCCAACCTGGTAAACATGCACCATTATCTGTAAGCTCGCATTTGTTCGTTAGGACCTCCTCGTACCTCTTCACCGAGGATTGTCCCCACTTCAGTTGCGACACGAGCGGCAACAGAAGTCGCAGCAACCCTTCGGGGTTGCGTACAGGCTATCACATTGCCTTCGTCAGCCCATCCAGCTTCCAACAGATATTGGGGAAGTTCTTTGAGATATTAACCTCCTACCACGGCATAAGTCTGCCCCACGCACGTGTAGTTTTCCCGGAGCCGGTCTGCCCAACTACGATGGTGACTGGATATTCTTCAACGCAATATAAGAGCTTGTCGCCTGAAAGCAATAAAATTGAGATCCTCAAAAATATCACATGGCGGATGCTCACGGTACTTTGCAATGGGCAGGTGCTCCCGCTGGGCATGAACTGGAAGCGAGTTGTCCGATGGCGCGGATGGGATCACATTTTCTTGCTCTTGGGTTGATCTATCCAAGCTGCTCCCCGGTGCTACTGTGCCAGGTCTCCAAAACGACAGTGATGACATTTGAATTTAGCCTGGTGCGGAGAGCCAGATTGACGTGTTGAGTATTTACTAAGTTGTGATGGAATCTGTTTGTCCTCGCCTGTATAAACAAGCGCGATTCGCTTCAGGCCTTGTTCTTGCCAATGGAGGCACGAGAGGATCTTCCCAAAATCTCCGTCGAAACAGAGCAAGATTGGAGACGAATTCAGCGTAACTTGTCTGCAGTCCTCTTGGCATGTTTGGACGCTGAACTCGAGTCCCACGGGCAATCCGGAGACAAGGACGCGATCGTACCACACGTTCACCGGGTGAGTTCGCAGTCTGCTGTCCGCAGTTACACACGTCGAGTCATCGTAAATCCAGTTCCTTGAGACCCTTTCTGACATCGCTCGCCCCAATTTACGGATAAACGGACGAACTACAGACGGTCCAGCTGATGATGGAGACGGTGACTAGATTACCATTCTGCATTCCAGTAGCTTTGCTCATCAATTTAGATGTTGAGCCATTCGATGAGGCTTTAGACCGACATATTTGGTCCTTGTCAGACCAAAGATTGAAGTGGGACAAAGAGATAGCGGATCGTCGACGCACAGTGCCGGTTGACCTTGAAAACATGGTGTCAGAAACATTGGCACAGCACCATTCGGAAAACGCAGATATACTGGAGAGCGTCGATATTTCTTCCGATGCGAACCGTAGGTCGCGTACTTTCACTATTGTCGATGCCATTCACTTCTCCCATAGCAGCTATGCAAGTCGATCGTGAGCTGCGGGAGACTTTATTGAACGCTATTTCTTTGTCGCCCGCTCTTTTGCAGGTATGTTCTCCTTACATTTCTAATGATATTCCCGGAAGAAATTTGAATGATTTCCAGTCCGTGAGGTCTCAGCAAGCTCGGGCCAATCAGATGCAATCAACATCCACTGAAGTTAAGGCACTGAAACCCTGAACTTCCGACCTGAGATTGCTGTTATGAACCACGGATACCTCTGGGACCGCGTCCGCCATAACCACCACCCCTGAACCCACCACGACTACCGCGGTCACCACCTCTACCGCCTCTACCGCCTCTGCCACCACCTCTTTGAAATCCGCGACTTCCTAGACCTCCCCTGCCGCCGCGTGGATTGCCACGTGGTCCTCCACGACCTCGCTCTAAAAATAAGCTTAACCATCGGGAAACACAAGAACGATCTTCACATACTCAGAACTCCTGGACGTTGACATACGGACATCAGCTGTCTGTGGACTTGAGAGGAAGTAAATTTCTACCTATTGCCTTTGGTTTAGGGAGAAATCGTTCGATGGGCAGGAGTTTGTCACTTCCAATATAGACCTTATCCCCCTTTTTGAAGCTGGTTGCTACCATGCCTTCACCCATTTTTACTGAAAAATACACCTCATTTATCGGACCAAGTATTTCGTCGACTTTCCCGATCACAGATTTGTTTTGGAGATAGATGGGAGCATTGAAGTAAGGCACTTTGTCCGAAACAATAGAAGCGCAGAGCATCTCATCTTCGACGGCGTGTAAAAACGAGCCAATTTCTAGTGCTTGCCTTGAGCAAGGGAATCGAATGGATGTTGAGGACTCATACCTAGAACGGTCTCTGGTGGACCAGCATCGCGCTGCTGAAAGCCCCCGCGACCGCCCCCGCGGCCTACTTTGTAAGTGAGCGCAAAGTTTGATAAAGAAATCAAGCATGCCTCCACCGCGACTGAACCCTCTCGCACTGCTTCGATGCATGTGGACTTGAACTTGGTGATGAAGAGGTTAACGATTTGGTATTTCCGCAAAGAAAGAGTGCTTACATAATCGCATCTACTTTTTTTTGCTACGCCTACAACTTGGGCCAAGTTTGATTTTTAGGCATGAGCCTTTTCTTCCGTCATCGCCCAACAGCGGAGGCCAATTTTTCGGTTCGAGGAATTGATGAAGCTACGGCTGGGGATACTGTTCTTGTTTCTCGCCCTGTTTGGGAGGCCCTCTGTTACTCGAGTGAATCGCGCCAAGTTGTGTCCATAAAACCAAAACTTCAGTACTCAGCCGGATCGTTCGCTGATCATGTCGATGGTCTGACTTGCTGGGCTGTTTACGATCCAACTGTGTGTATTGCATCTCTGGTCTTTCTTGTTATTCACCGTGATAAAGGTGTCCGGGATAGTTGTTCCACCGGCTTGGTTAGCCACTTATCCGACCATCTTTCAACCTTTCCAGGTTACTTCACATGGGCCCTTCAAATCCGTCATTATGTCTCCCACAGAGGATATCACTCTAACAGAGGTCGTCCTTACTGCAAAATATGAGGAGGCATACGCGGTGGCTTCCATCAATGGGGAGGTGCTTGAAAATTGGTTGCTCGTATCTCAGGTTATCATCCGTGATGGCGAGAAAATTGTCATCCCCTCAAGTGTCTTCGTACCTGGATTATCAAATCAAACTTCTTCGCCAGCTTTGTGCTATACGGTCAGCCTCGCATTGCCTTACAAGCAAGGTATCGCACAACGAGGGTCAACGCGATTTATAGTGATATCATCTGACCAAGTGGCTCAAACATCGGATGTCGTGGATGGCGTTCCTGGACCGGAAAATTTGGAGATCAACGAGTCATTTCTTATCTCTACTGCCTTATCCCTTTCCGGACCTTTGTCTCAAGCAAATAAAAAGGGTGAGGACGAAGCAACTTGTCGTGTGCACAACTTATATCACTATAGCCACGGCTCCGGGAGTTGTATTCTCTGTTGAAACTTTACGATCGCACATCGACGCGGACCTTGATCAGGATACTGTATATATCTGTGCCAGTAGCTTGCGTCTACTCGGGGTGCTGAACGGCGACTGGGTGTGTCTTTATGCTTGGTTCATATCTCCACCCCTGCGCATTGTTTACTTGAAAACCAGGCATTAGCTTCACCCGTCGACTCACCGACTTCTCGCTTAGTACGTGTGCGTGCTCTTGACGCTGCCTTCGACGGTTCACGCAGGTCGTCTGCGCTATTATCACCCATCCTATTATACAACTTATGTCCGCGGGGTTCGTCTCAACTCGTGCTCCGTCTTTCTCCGTATGGAGGTCGGGATCTCGCAACTGCCAAGAGCGTGACGTTGGCGAGGGTATCTTCACCGTTTTCGATCCATCGGCGTTATGAGCCATTCTTTCTCGATGCGCTGCACGAGTACTTCGGCTCATCTAACCGCTTGCTTAAAAATGGTGATATCATTCCATTGCGGATTAATGTCGACTATTTGTTGGATCCTCAAAGCATCACACGCCAGTGTGGTTTCAATAGGGTAGCTATGCATAACTATTCATATGTCCCCGTTTATTTTGTTGTTCGGGATGTGGATTGCGAAACTCTCCCTGCCCAAACTCACGGGGAGCCTTTTTCGGTTTTCGACGTTGGCTGCTTCATCAATAGTAACATCACGAAGATTGTCCAAGCTGGTGTTGAGCACACCGAGGTTCCAGATGTATATGATTACCATGAACTTGGTTAGTGTCATTTTGGTGCTCTACTTGGCTTCGCACTAATTGTTGTCTCAGGTCATGCACGCTTAGCATCACCGTCAGCGATCGGGGTTTCCCATCAGGTCGACCAATTGTCGAATGTTATGTCCCTTGATCAAACATACACAAGTGCACGACCTACAGTTTTCATCACAGGAGCGCGGGGAACGGGTAAATTCTCGGCGGCAATTTGCATTGCCCGTCGTTTTCAAATGCACCTCGTGGAGGTCAGTAGTCAGTTGTTTATTTAGCAGTTTTTGGACAATGTTTTTTTTTCAGATCAATTGTTTTAGTGTGCTGTCGGATACAGTCATCAAAACGGAGAGCATACTACGAGATCAGCTAGAGACTGTCATAGCTTGCTCGCCGTGTCTGGTTGTACTTCGCCATATCGATGCATTGTGCCACCCCTCGGCTGTAAATGGCAATGAAGGTTTATCTATGATGCTGTCTACATTCACGTGTACTCATTTCTTGTTTCTAGGATTATCACCACTACTTCGCACCTTATTAGAGTGGGTAGATGGTGTAAACAAGCTTCAAGGAAAAAAGTGCATTCTCGCTATGACAGCGGAGCATGGTAAAACAATTGGTGATATCTTTTCATTTAGCAATGAGATAGAGATCAAGGTAGGGGTATATATATATATATATAATTTATTTCCCTCATTTCTTTTCAGGCTTTAAATGAGGAAGAACGATTTAACCTGCTTTTGGCACAAGTGGATAGCCAAGATGCACTTTTAGCTCCAGATGTGTCTGTGGCTGCTTTGGCCAAGCAGACTGCTGCATTGGTGGCTTCGGACCTGGCAAGCCTGGTTCAGAAGACATGTCTTTGTGCAATTGTGAAGTAAGTTTAACATCAGTATTTATTTTCAATCTGATAATTGGGTGAAGCTGTGGTCAACATCAATCGACAACTCAACCAGTTGCCTCTGGCATGCAGTTTAACACTGCTTTACTCAAGGCTAGGTCAACCTTTGCTCAAAGCATAGGTGTACCAAGTATTCCAATGGTGTTTTGGGAAGACATTGGGGGACTAGACTCAGTAAAAAATGAGATTCTTGATACAGTCCAATTACCACTGGATCATCCTCAGATGTTTCAAGATGGACTGAAGAAAAGATCAGGTAATTTGAGTTTGTCATGAATTGCATTCCTATTCACTGAGAGGTATAGGTATATTGCTATATGGCCCTCCAGGAACTGGGAAGACATTGCTTGCCAAGGCAGTTGCAACCTCTTGCTCCCTCAACTTCTTCTCAGTTAAAGGGCCAGAACTGCTTAACATGTATATTGGTGAATCAGAAGCCAATGTCAGGAGGGTTTTTCAGAGAGCAAGAGATGCCAAACCTTGTGTTATATTCTTTGATGAGCTAGATTCAATAGCTCCAAAGAGAGGGAACCAAGGAGACTCTGGTGGAGTTATGGATCGTATTGTCAGCCAGCTTTTAGCTGAGCTAGATGGGATGAGTGTTGGAGGCATGGATGTTTTTGTGATTGGAGCTACCAACCGTCCAGACTTGTTGGATCCTGCACTGTTACGTCCTGGAAGGTGTGTGATTTATCTTGTGTTTTGGAATCTATTATTAACATTATTGTGTAGATTTGATAAGATGCTTTACTTGGGGGTTTGTGAAACTCATGCAGCCCAGCTTGATATCTTAAAGGCACTGACCAGAAAGTTCAACCTGGACACCAATCTTGATCTTTCTACAATTGCTGACCATTGTCCCTTCAACTATACTGGTGCAGATTTTTATGCATTGTGTGCTGATGCACTGCTTCATTCCCTTTCATGCAAAGTTGTAGAGTTGGAGGAGGAGAGAGGTTTGTGGATTTGTCACATCTCATGGGTTACATTGGTTCACCTGAATTTATATTAGCTCAATTGAATGCTCTTTCCAAGTATAAACATCATCCTATTTCTCCCCAATTCTTTATTTCTGAAATGAAGTCAAATGCAGACTTACAGCTAGTGGTCAAGGCAGAAGACTTTGAATTTGCTTTGATTGAGCTTATTCCAAGTATTAGCAACTCTGAGCTTTTGCATTATATGTCTATCCAACAAAATTGGCACAATTAGAAACAAAAGGAGCTAGTTTGTAATGTGACAGCTTGAATGTTATTGAACCAAAAGTCATAGTCTAGGTCTAGGATCCAGATTGAGATTTTTGAGTTGGCAGAAGTGAGTGAGACCTTTATTAATAGTGATGAATTGGATAGAGTGTCATCAGCAAACCAACCCTTGTCTGTCCAGAGCTGGACAGACTGTGACAGAGCTGGCCAGCTCTGGACAGGGAGAGTTGGTTTGCTGATGGTGTGATTTAATGACAATAATGGTGCTAGACCTTGAGAACTCAATTGATAGCAAGGGTTCATGATCATAGATGTTGCAACTTTATTCATGAGAACTGAAGGATTCTGTCATACAGTCAGACCACATGATGAACATGTCATGGACTAATACAGGTACAAGTATTAATACAGCAGCTGATGTCTTTGAAAAATTATTTTTGTACTTTGGCACAGGCAAGGTGAAGCTGCAAGTGCAAATGTTGGCCTAGGCTACAATCTGCCACTGGACTGGCTGTTCCATTGTTTCAGATAGTGATCAGATGCTTACCTACATGACCCTACTAGTAAAATGGGGAAGCAATCTCTGTAATCTACTTGAACTTGGAAGAAGGGCTGCTTCTGTTATTAGGAAAGCTAGCAGTACAACAGCCATCACTTAATCATGATTATAGAGATTGATGTGGGATTTTAGACATTGGTGATCTGGTTGACCACTGAAGAGATGAGGATTTGTTTTTTAAATTTTTTATGCACAGTAGCCCTCTACTTTGTGTTTCCATTATATACCCACCCTCCTCTTTCTATTAGACCTGCACACCCTTCCTTCTGATAACAGCTCATTTTTCATTTCTACACACATGGCTCTCAACTGCCAGTGGGACATACATTCTGCTCCCTCGTCTGTCTATTCATGTGATACCACCACATCTCATATACTGTAAAGGGGTTGGTATTAGAATTACCCTAGTCTTAGTCTCACACAAGTGAACAATACCATTGGTATTCCGCAAAGTGAGTAGGTTTAAGACAAAGGTAGATTGGCCCGTTGTAAGGACGAGCCATGGTAGTTATACTACTGTACATGTGATATTCAGTATCACATGTACCTGTTGCTATATGATCGCGCGTGTAGATCAGATCAGGGCCGTTGGCCCCTGACACCCTCCCCAGTAGAGCCGACAATGGCTTGAAGGTTGGACAACACAAATCAGTAATTCAGCATATTATGTATAAAGAGGAGGGGAAAAGGGATAGGTAGTACAGGGTATATGTATGCGAGAAGGTGAACATTGTGAAGCGAGGGAGGGTTTTGCCTCCGTTGTAAGTCCTGAGAAGGGTTGAACCTTCGAGAGTTCTCCTACATGCATGACAGATCTTCCTTGACTTCTCCATCCTCATGATGGTCCTGTTGCATGGGCTGTCGAATATCAAGTGGTATTTCTTATTCAGATATTCTTATCCTGATACCACTGATATTATATTATTCATTTTCATATTGGATAATCATTCAATATTCCTACGTCATACCATAAGTCATCTCATATGACTCACTTACCGACCCTGTCGGATACTTACTAAACATGTATGACAGATAGTGCGATTCCATCGCATACTCTTCTTCCTTATTAGGTAGAAAGATAGGACTGCGCACAGACCAGTCCAAATAGATACATACAATCCTGTATCATATATAAGAGGAGAGCTCACTCACACTCGCTCTCCTCAGTTAGAAATCTATCTTCTACTCTCTTCAATCACTCTTGCTTCGCTCTAAAAGTCTCCTCAAGTAAGTCTCTACTTGATTATACCTGCGCATACTTCTCCAAGAGAGGAAGTATCCTATGCTACCATGTAGAGAAAGAGAACCTAGCAGTTCTTTATGGGCTCATGCTCCTCAGTGTGTCTGCCCCCCAGGTGAGGCATGTGGGGTAGGTCATACCCGATTGCAGCCTCTGCAAACTTGTCAAGTTCTGACTGTTCCCTGGGGATTTCAGGGGCAAGTTCCCATGGAGGGATGTCTTCTGGTCGAACACCCACTGCATGAGCTTCCCGCTCATACCAGCTCTTAGACCGGTTCCGAGAATCATCTGAACAGGGCAAGTTCAGGTCGTTTTGGAGAGGGGCATAAATGGCCACTGTCTGAGGGTTCCCAAAGCCCCCATTCTCCTCGACACGCGTGATCATCTCCCTCAGGACGTTAAAGAACTGGGTAGTTCTCTGTCTCTACACCGGAGTGTAGGTACTCTCTATCGCAAGGGAGAGTAGCACAGGTAGTTCTAGTAGGAGACTTACTAGATGGAGACTTGAGGTAAGAGTAGACTGATTGACTGAGGTATGAGTCAAAGGAAAGATAGTAGATTGACTGAGGAAAGCGAGTATGGAAGCTTTCCTCAAACTAAATAGTGTTTAGCTATTGTTGGTATGTATTTGTGCTGGTCTGTGCGCATATCTCTTGTATATCTAAATAAGGATATCAAGGGTGTGATAGACATAAACTGTCATATAGGATGACAAGATCTGAAGGGATCGAAGAATGAGTCATATGGAATGACTATAGATGCGATGGAATCGCATAACTAATGATATGATAAGATGAACTTAATATGAGAGTGAAATGATTAGATATAATTGAATGGTATCAGGATTAGAAGATCAGAATAAGAAATGCCATTGATTTTGACAGCCCGAACATCCATTTCCGGGCCTGATTATCCATTCCTGAGTCCAATCATCCACTTTCCAGACCAATTCTCCACTTTCCAGCCCCATCGTCCACTTTCCGGTCCTATCACATACATTCTGGACACGTATTCGATAGTCCAGTCGTCTCTCCCGTGGTCTGGACTATTCCTGGCGGGTTTCTCGCAGTCCGGACTACCTCAGACTACTTTCCCGCACTCCGGACTTCATTCATATGCCCCAGACTTGACTCAGCAGTAGGTCTACATACTATAGATTCATTATTTAGCTATTTCCGAGCTTTGCGACTGTTTATACAGTCCAGGAAATGCCCAGACTATAAATTCCTGTATCTAGCCCTGTCTAGGGAGCTTTTTACCACCTTTTGGATGATATCTACTCCCTCCTGACGACTCCTCTGTACCCATCTACCTTCCTATCAATCTATCCGTCCATTACCAGCCTTTCTGATGACCTGACCAACCTTCCGACACCTTTCCGGCCCCAATCGACCACTCCCGACCACTCCTATCGCTCCTCCTGCGCTTGGACTGTCCAAGACTTCACTCAGACTTCCTAGAAGTCATCCCCTTCACTCAGGACTTCATCCCAGACCCACTAGGGACCCCTTGGGATGAATCCCAAACCTCGCACTTACTTACCCAACACCCTAGCTACTCCCATTCAGCTAGCCTTTGGACTTTTCAGCGCTTGCCTTCTAGACAAGTCTTGGCATGTCATGAACTATTTGAGGTTCTCATGGTCGTTCCATATTTCGAAGGGATGTTCCAGCCCTTCTAGGTAGTGTCTCCATAACTCCAAAGATTGGATCACCGATAACATCTCTTTGTCAGTGATTGGGTAATTCCTTTCTTTGGGTGACATACTGTGGGAGTTGTAGGTGACAGGGTGCCATTTATCCCCTTTGAGAATAGATAGTACTGCTCCAGTGGCGTAGTCCAAGGCGTCCGACTCTAAACGATATTTGCCATCATGGTCTGGGTATGTGAGGATGGGAGCTGTAGTGAAAGCTTCTTTTAATTTATTCATGGAGTTTTGTTCTTTTTCCGTCCAGGTCCACTGGACTTCTTTTTTCATAAGATCATGTAACGGGCGAGCTATTTTGACATAATCTTTTATAAAGTGGCGGTAGAAGTTGACAAGTCCTAAAAAGGAACGGACGTGTTTGACCTTTGTGGGAGTTGGCCATTGGTCTTTTTGTCGTCCATGGAGATACCATCTACTCCAACGATCATTCCTAGGAAATCTACTTGTTTGCATGAAAAGGTGCATTTTTCTGGTTTTATGAATAGATCATTTTCCCGAAGCCTGCGGAGTACCTCAAGTACGATTTTGTCATGTTCCTCTTGGTTATCCATGGATGTGAATATCATTAGGTCATCAATGTAGACAACCACAACTCCATCCATATCAGCAAAGATCTCGTTCATCATACATTGGAAGGTGGCGGGAGAATTGCATAATCCGAAGTACATGACCAAAGGTTCGAAGGAGCCTCTAAAGCATATGAAGGCTGCCTTCCATTTGTCACCTTCTTTCATGCGAACGTTGTTGTAACCCCATCTGAGGTCCATCTTCATGAAAAGTTTGGCATGTTTTAATTTATCGACAAGTTGGGAAATGAGTGGAAGGGGGTAATTGTTTTTGACCGTGTGTTCGTTAACATATCGGGAATCCTGTACCATCCATTTTCGTCCATCTTTCTTTGGTACGAAGAACATGGGAGAAGTCTGTTCCAATTTAGAAGGTCGGATGTAGCCTTTCGCCATTTGGTCATCAATGAAATCTGAAACTTCTTTTTGTTCATCAGGTGAGAGTGGGATGATTCTGCCTTTCTTGGGTTTGAACGTTTCTTTGAGTTCAATTCCATGATCCCATGGTTTTCTAAGCGGCATTCTTTCTGATTTCTTCTTTGAGAATACATCCAGGTATTCATGGTACTGTTTTGGAACGAGTTCCTCTATGGGTTTATCTGTTTTAGGCTTTTCTTTGGCTTTTGCCATTTTTGTTTCATAATGGAAGTATATGTCTTCGACTTCTTTGCATGTGACCTTTCTTAAGAAGGTGGAGTCGTTGCATTGGAGTGGGCAACATGTTAAGTTTACTTTTCCGGTACTCCAGTCAATGTCCGGATTATGTTTCTTCAACCACGTGTACCCTAGAACTAGGTCATGTGTTCCCAGGTTTGTAATCTCCGCCCTGATGACCTCCTTGTGTCCTTCAAAGTCTAGAGTGATGTCAGCATAGTGGGTTATTTCACCCGAGGAGTTAGGGGTTCCGTTGGCGTTATAGACTTTCGCCGGGAACTGAAGTAGGTGTTTTTGTAATTTGTTTCTTTTTACATAAGAGTCATTTAGGAAGGTGATGTTTGCTCTGCTATCCAATAGTGTGGAGGCTTCTATTTCCTTTTGTGAATTTTCTCCTTTTAGCTTGAGCTTGAGGGTTATTGTTACAACTTCTTTTTCATTCCTAATACATGTACAGAACTAGTTCACGGCTACCCTTCTCTCTTCATCAGAGAACAGTAGATTTTTCTCTCTTCTTAAAATTTTCACCTCCGAGGATTTCCTTTTTAGGAAACCCAATGTTGGAACACATAGTCCCAGATCTATAGTATACCTACTGCGCTGCAGTCAAGGATCTCGGTCACCCACAGTTGTTCCCTCTCTCCCCCTTTACCTTTCTTGTGTCATGGTGTTCTCTCATTCCTTCTATGTTGTTCTTAGGAACCCCATCCTGTTCTCTTTGGGGCCATCCCCCCCTTCCCGTCCTCCTTCATTTCTCCTTCCACCAGAAAGCGTTCCATTCCGCTGACTCAACTCAGCCCCTCTTGTACCCTATATAACCTGTAGGATACATGACTGTATTCCCTAGCTTAGTTCTACTCAATTTACTGTGCTCAACCACTGTCGCCCTCTGAACTCTCCCCCTTCTCTGGAGAGCCCTCTCTTGAACCCTTCAAACCCCTACAATGTGCTAGGGATCCCTTGAACTCTTGAAGCCCCTCTAGCAAGGGTATTCTGCCTTTGAACCAATGACTCCTGCCCTCCAGCAAGAGCCCTGAGATTTGGAACCATCGGAACCCCTATCTCGGAACGTTGGAACCCCAGACTCCCCCAAAACCTTGACCTTCTGTCATTCGACAGAAGCCCCTATCTTCAGAACCCTCGGAACCCCTGTCTCAGAACATCGGAACCTCTGAGCCACTGAGTTAACGCCAGTCCCTACCCAGGGTTGTTGTAACAGTTATTTTCCTATCAAGGTTAGTGGATCTCATAAATTTTTCTGGGTAATTCTCAGGAGAATTAAGCACTGGTGTTTCGTCCCAGCTGTGCTCATTGCGAGACGCTCCTGACAGCGTATTGTCCGAAAGCATAGAAGATGAAGAAGGGGGATACTTGGGATTTGCATACATGGTGGTATTGTAATCATCTAGGCATGTTTCAATGTCTAAGGGAGCAAAGAAAGACTGACCTTTGTGAGACTGACCGTCCCTTTTAGTCAGCTCACTTAGGCTTTTCCTGCTTCTTTCAAGAAGTGTTCCCTCATTTGGTCATATGAAAGCCCCTTCAGTTTGTCAAAAGGGTTTGGGTTTGCTGGTGGTTTATTTTCCTCGGCTTTGGTTTCTCAGGCTTTTAATTTATTCAAGACACATTATGAGACTACCTCGATGTGTTCTATGTCGTCTATATTGACAATATTTTGATCTTTTCTCGCTCTCATGACGAGCATACTGAGCACTTGGGCAAAGTCCTCAATCGCCTCCGTGATGCACATTTGTGTGCCAATGCAAAAGAGTGTGAGTTCTACCGCACAGAGGTTGAATACCTTGGGTACATCATCAGCGCTGATGGCATCAAGATGAACCCCAAGAAGCTCGATACCATTACTTCTTGGCCTGCCCCTACTAACGTCAAAGAACTTCAATCCTTCCTAGGTTTCTCCAATTTTTACCGCCGTTTCATTGATGGTTATTCTTGAATAACTCTTCCACTCACTAATCTCATCCACAAAGGCTGCCTCTTTGTTCCTAAACCATTACGCGCTGACATTCTTCATTCCCACCATGATCAGCCATCTGCAGGTCACCCAGGATGAACCCGCACTCTTGGGTTGGTCTCACGGGACTACTCGTGGCCAGGCATGAACACTTATGTTCGCCACTATGTCAAAGCCTGCGACACCTGTGCTCGCACCAAGACTCCTTGACACAAGCCCTACGGACTCCTCAAGCCTCTAGAAGTCCCCTTGCGCCCATGGAGAGCCATCACTATGGACTTCGTTGTGAAGCTCCCGCTCTTGCATGGATATGACTCAATTTGGGTTGTATGTGATCGTTTCACACATGCCACCCATTTTGTTCCCTGTTGCAAAGCCATGAACGCACCAGAGCTAGCCTACATGTTCCTGGATCGTGTATTCCGGCTTCACGGTCTCCCCGACTCAATCGTCTCTGATCGGGGACCAATTTTCATTTCACATTTCTGGAAAGAACTCACCTCCCTTCTCCAAATTAGCTCCAACACATCGACTGTGTACCACCCTCAGACTGACGGTCTGACGGAACGCACCAATCAAACCCTTGAAGCTTACCTTCGAGCGTACTGCTCTTATCAGCAGGATGATTGGGTTGATTACCTGCCTCTCACAGAGTTTGCCTTCAACAACCTCAAGAACACTTCCACGAGGCAAACACCTTTCTTTGCTAACTATGGCTTCCACCCTTCTTTTGAACCACAGATCACTGAGCGTCCTACCGTCCCAGCCGCCACCAACTTCGCCGCACGACTAGACCAAATCCACCTCGAGCTCCGTGTTGAACTTGAGCATGCACAGTCGACGCAAGCAGCTTACTATGATCAAAAACGCTCACCATCACCTGAACTCAAGACAGATCAGCTAGTCTGGCTACTACAACGCAACATTAAGACCACACGTCCCTCTGACAAGCTAGATCATCGACGTCTTGGTCCTTACCGAGTCATTCACAAGATTGGCTCATCTTCCTACCTACTAGCGCTTCCTTCCTACCTTTTGCGCCTACACCCTGTTTTTCACAT
>JBBPLQ010000076.1:4006-63081 GCA_038089855.1 Royoungia palumana | reverse complement strand
ACGGGGATGAGGAGTGAGACGGGGATGAACAGGCAACAGACGATGTTGGAGAGCCAGTTGACTTGAGTGACAGATATGTCGAACTGTGTGGCAGCTGGAAGAGAAAATGATGAGACAAGAAAAAGGAGTCGGAAAAAAAGGACCTTCTGGTGCGATCGGGCCGAACCAGGACCATGGCATGCCAGTGACCAGACCGAGGAGGACCTGGGCGTCGTCAGAAAAAGAGCAGAGAAGAGCGCCGGGGAGCGTACGAAACCGAGCAGTCCTGAGAACCTCCTTTTGTAGAGTCTATACTGGACATGAGAGGGGGTGATTTCGAGAGGCTGCTCCTTGGAAGAGGTCGTGTCGGACGAGGGGTACATGGACGACTGACGGACGGGGCGGAGTACACATTCGTTAGGCTAATCTACTTTTCCTCTTTCGGAACTTGGGCTGTTCCTCGGCTTGATCGGCGCGGATCTCGCCTAGCCCGACGCTGGCCGTCTTCTTTCGCAGCTTGAACGCCCGCACGTCGTCCCCCGCCTCGTCCGCTGCTGCACGCTTCCCCCCCGCCCGCTCCGGCTCCGGCTCCGGCTCCTTCCCGCTCTCCGCTCTGTCCACCACCGTCCATGCCCCCGGCGTGCCCGCGTGCACCCTCTCCCGTGCCTCCTCTACCCCCGAATCCACGTATCCCAGCGACGCTGCCGTGCTGTAATTCGCATACGGATCTGATGGTTTCGCCTTGGCCTTGGGCCTTGGCGCGACCGTCGACGATTTCTCCGACGGGCCTCCTGAGCTCCCTCCGCGCCCAGCCGCTACATCTAGTGCATACGCTGCTTCTGCTGCCTGTCAGTCAAATCAATCAATCAATAGCGCCGTCGACATCATGTGTGTCACTCGCCTTTCCGACACTCGCCATGATACCCTTCTCTTCTTCCCGCTCTCTCGCCCGCTTTTCCCCCTCCTTGTACAGCCCTCTCACATACCGCTCCACATTTCCCTTGTGCCGCAATCCATTCTCGTGCTGCTGTCGCGATGGCTTGTCGTCCGCGATATAGATGTTACAGTACTTGCAGTGGTATCTTTTGTGCGACACCCAGTACTCCGACATGGTGGTGGCTACTCAAGTCCACCTCTCGATTATGTAATACGCATCGCTATCTGTCACCGCGTATTCGGTTGCCTCCATTCAACTCTTGACATCGAGTGAGTGCATCGCTTGTATCCTCACACCGTATAGATCACACCGTCAAAATAGAATATACCTTTGATATACAGGACGGTCACTCGCTATGAGCGACATTGTTCCCAGCCCTGATGAACCTCTGATTATTCAAGATCAAGATGCCGAAGAAATTAACGCCCTCACAGAACTTGGAACAACTCTCATACAGGCTATCCTCGAAAGGGAGCCCATCGGCAACATCCGCGATCTCATCGACGAAGATGCTCCCCTCTGGTTCCAAGATAACCAAGGTACCTCCCCCTTGCACGCAGCCGCATACGTCGGCAACGACCAGCTCGTCAAGCTCCTCTTGGAAGAAGGCGCTCCATGGAATATAGGCGAGTTCTGCTTGGCTTGCTCACCCTATATTTCACATCGCCCGCGAATCAGTCGACAATCTCGGAAACACCGCTGGCGACATTGCCTTGTCCATGAATAGTGACCCATGTTACGCGCTCATTCGTGACGCCGGCATCCGTGCAGGTGCTTCATGCACAGCCGTATCTCGTTCACCATCATTAAACCCCCACAGAGTTACTCCTTTCCCTCGTCTCATCAAAGTCATCGCTCGTCGAGGCTTCTTCCTTCCTGATTCGTCAAGACGATGACTCCCCACTCGGATCCACCGATGCCTTCCTGGCTTCACGCCTACAATTTACCAAAGACCCCAAGGGTCAAGACATTTGCCTTCTGAAACTCGATAATGGTGACCAAGTCGGCGTCATGATGGGGTGGGAACGTAACATCAGTAAGTAATCCATTCGTCCACCCGAGGACGTGCTTCTTACGTGTCATCGCACGTAGTGCGCAAAACGGTCGACGAACTCGGCTCAAGTCACCCAAAGCTGGACACCGGACTAAGAATCCTCAACGTCGGATTCGGTCTAGGGATCGTTCGTGATTTCCCCTCTGTTCTGCGATCGAATCTGATACTCGTCAAGATCGACACCCTGTTTCAGTCCCTGGCCAAACCACCTTCTTTACATGTTATCATCGAGGCACACCCCGACGTCCTTGCGTATATGAAAGAAGAGGGGTGGGCCGAGAAACCGAACGTGAAGATCTTGAAGGGCAGGTGGCAGGATGTACTCTCTAGTGACGAGTTTCGTGGGCTGGGAATGTTTGACGTCATCTATACCGACACGTTTGCGGAACACTACGGCGGTAAGCCCGGCATCCCCTGTCAGAGCGTGATCGCTTAACGTGTTGAACTCTGAAGAACTTCACAAGTTCTTTAAGCGTCTGCCAGATCTCCTAGATGGGCCTGACGCTCGATTCAGTTTTTTCAATGGATTGGGTGCGACAAGTACGTCCGATCCGTCTTTCCTTGTCGTTCCTCGCCGACCCTCTGTATGAAGATGCTCTTTTCTATGATGTTTACACCCGCGTAGCGGATTGCCATCTGTCTGATATCGGATGCGAAGTCGATTGGTATGATGTTGAGGTTGGGCTGGATGATTCAGAAGACGACGATCGGTGGGGAGGGACACGAAAATACTTTACTCTGCCCATATACCGGCTCCCAGTCGTACAGCTTAGGAAAGAGTGATGATGCATCTGATATCGAGCGCTCGGTATTGAGACAAAGGATTCATTTATCGTTATACAAATGTTTTTTTTCGCCTCCCGCAGCCGCGCCTGTGAAAGTCTGTGTCGTTCGAGTGGATTTGTTGTCAACCAGAAACTGTTGCAACAGTTGTCATGTCGCCTGGATTTCCCATCAAGTCGATGTGCAATCCACTGCCAACCTGTGGTCTTTATAAAGGTACATGCCCCGATGTGTTCCCCTCTATCTCTGACGAGAGACTCACCTTGGGGCTGGTCCTACCCTTATATACTGACTCCCAATCTACCCAACATTCATTTTCTCTGTACTCTTAAATAACCAACTTGCCATGAGCATCCCTTTCTCTTCTCCCGAGATCCAGCGAACTATCGATGCTATCGTGGTGAGCCGACATGCTTCATCCCTACTTTTGCGTTCAAAGGAACTGAATCGGTCCAGGAGTTATCTCCCACTCAAGTTCCACCTACCTTACCTTTCGAATTGAGGGATTATGTCCGTTGGTTCCTACTGCATCTCTTTTGCGCTCGGGAAGTTCACCATATGTATGTGCATTGCATCCTACAGGTCTCACCAAATACTTGGGAGGTCCGCGTGTCGACCCTCACCCAGCTGGCATCGCACTACTGTCGGCCTTTATTTGAAAGAGCGTATCTCGCAATGCTCCTGGTGTAGGTCCTCCTAACTCCGCCATACCCACCGCTCTACATTGCCACTCACGAGCCCTGACATCGCATTCTGATACAGACTATCCTTTTTGATCCCCATCACGACCTACTACCTCACTCTTCAAGCACTAGAAGGCCCCTTTCCGAGTGACATTCCTATGAGCACTGACGAGGCCGACAGATTAGTCTGGCTTGCGCGACTTACGGCGTTCGGTGTCATGCTCGCGTCGTGGATCATCTTGTGCGTGCCCATTGTCGTATGGAAGTACTTGGTACGTCGGTCGTGTCACTAGGGCTTTCCATCGGCCTCCATTTTTGAGCCATGTTCCTGCTCCCTCGCCGTCCTGTGATACGTGGCTCATCAGCTCGCGTTGGGCAGGGAATACGCCGCGTGAGAAGATTAGCAGAACAATGGACGAGGGAGGATATGCTCGCTGCATCGTCCTACAGAGACGCGCCCGTCTGGAAGGCAAGTGCCCCTGGTTTCTTCAAGGACGCCATCGTACGTGTTCGTTGAGGTGCCTGCCTTGCCGACTGATCATCTCTCTTTCCCTCCTTCATCACACGTATTTATAGGTTTTGATGGTGACGGTACCTATGAAGCAGAAAAGCCACTTTGATCTGGATAGCTATTTGCCTCCTGTGAGGGACCATTCTATCCGATGGAAGCCTTACAGAGACTGACGTGTTGACAGTATATCAATTCCGGTGACGACGGATTGCCGTCTTATGGCGATCCGAGCACTGTGACCCAGTGGTCGACGGACCCTAAAGGCGGTATCAAGTTCGGAGACGTTCCGATCTACACCAACGACTAGGTGGATCGAAAAGCCTCTGTGAGGCCTGGAATGGTGGTGAATGTTTGAATCAGAATGCCCTAGTAAGTTGGCCGGAGTCCGGCTTACTGTAAATTCGTATGAGATGTGTACTGGTAACACTACGGAATGCGTTGACCGCAATGGTGTGTGCTGTACGCTTGGAACCTTTGAACAAAGGCAACAGACGACCGCTTATACTCAGATTCAAATGAATGGTCCCGGTCAGTACTGATGACTGAAACCTTTCATCACTCAGTGATCTACTCGGCCGCGCGGTTCACGACGCTAGACATCAGCTACCACTTCTCCTATTGTCGAGAGTTTGGAATCGAAACGTGTTCAGTGAACAAATCGTGTTTTGTTCTTCGATCGGACTCCGTTTGAGTGACATGTCTGTTTCAGGTAATGTGTCGACTTACACCAGCAAAATCTACAATACTGTATATTCTGTTTCTCCAACGTGATATGTACGAAAGCCAATGGTATTCTGACCCTTGTACATTCCGTAGATCATCGTGTCATCCTCCGGACACGAGACACATTAATTTATTCCTCAGCGTCACCATCATCAGGATCGTTTGGTACAGGTAGTGTCATCATGTCGTTGAGACTTTCTTAGCGTGTTAAGCTGCTGTCACAAATCACGTTCGACGTCCTACTTACCAGTGAACGAACGGCCTGAGGATCTGTGTCACCCGTTCCAGTTCCTGCATGAACGTCCCCGACAGCGCTTGTTCGTCGGGGAACCTTGTGTTCAAACCAACGAAGGGAGGGAATGAATACGCGGCATTAGTGTGATCAGAGTCTAGCAAAAAAAAAAAAAGGCCCAAACTCACCTCTTCAAGACAGCCAACGAACGGCACTTCAAAAGGTCAATATCTCTAATAATTATAGATGCTGGTCAGATCCGCAGCAAGACATACACGGGATAATCTACACACTTGTGATTCCTGTCCACACCTTTTGGGGCCGTCTTAAGCTCGTCCTCCGCACCGAACACGTTCTGGCGCTGTCCCTTGGGATGCGGACGAGCCTCACCGAATTGGGTCACAAAGTCGGGCGCTGAGATGATCTCGCGAAGTCGGTCCGAGGAGTGTTTGATGTGATTCCTTGAGCGAGATCAATACTCGCCACGAAAACGCGCAAGCTTTTACCTTATCATGTTGAGTTCATTCTTGGCTGGACACCACGCTCCCGCAGCAAGTAGACTCTCGTTTCCTGGTTTAACTGTATGTACAACGTGAGCGCGGAGTTACCGATGGTAGAGGGCAAACGTACTCATTCTGATCGTCGCAGACTCCAGTCAGACGACACGTCCACAAGGATGAATAACTCACATATGATCTCGAAAGGTGCCAGTATGTCAATAATCGGATTCAAGCATTTTACGCAACGACGTACAGAAAGCAAAGATCCCTTTCCGACCGCTTCTCGAAAAACTGGCGGAGAAGCCCGTCTTGTAGGGCGTCTTGTCATTGCTAAACCGGATCTACCATCTCATTCAGCTGAAAAGACCAGGTTAAGATGGAATGGCACGGACGTCCCGGTAAATTCGATGAATGACATCCTTGGGAGGAAGGGGTGGAATTTGAGGGTCTACTTCAGTGAGCATCGTGGTGAACGCCTCGATGAAATGCTTGAACTCCTTTTCGCATTGTCTGTAGATGGGTTCTGAGTTTCCGAAGATTGTTAGCGAGCCATACAAGCAATCGCACGAGCAGAACAATATACCATGGAGTTTAAACCTTGGGTGCGCAAATATCGCGTTAGAACACCGCGAAATGAAATCTGGCATGGCTAATACTCACCAAACACGATCATTGCATGCCGGGTCTTGCATATGCATCAAGAAATCCAGCGTGTGCTGAGACACCTGGCCTTCAGGGGCTATCGAACGAGTCAGCCACGGGGCTCGATGCAAGTTAGAAATGAAGTGGGCACCCCATCCGGTTGTCGGCGCCTCAACGACTTTGCCGACCACCTCCTGACCCTCTTTGAGTTGGACGACATCGCTTTCAGATTCCTCCTTGCCGGCTTCTTCACCAACTACCTTGCGCTTCTTTCTCGCAGGGGTCTTCCCTTTGCTCGGGGAGCCTCGCTTACCCTCGCGCTTCGAAGTCGGTACGCGACGGCGCTTCCTCTTTCCGGCATCGTCAGATTCGTCGAGCGCGTCGCTATGTAAGGATGCCGTGTCGTCGTCACTCCCCGAGACGTATTCCTCGTCTACATCGTCGACTTGCGACTCTGCGTACGTCCTGGCAGACGCGGGTTTCTTCGTGTCGCTGCGGCGCTTTGGCATGAGTATCAGCGAAGCAGACTAGCAGTACTTGTATAAGCCTGAATAGTACGCCCTGATCGGAGTTTGCTTCTACGTCACGGCAAATGAAAAACGCGACAATTGCAGCATTTTTTCAACCGACCAAGAGAACATCGATGCTTGCTGCAAATAGAAAAACCAGCCATCGACACGGTCGTCTCGTGGCAAGCCGTCTTCCACCCCAACGCAAATTGCCACTCGCTACGCAGACATTCCTCAAATCGCGGAAGCCGAGAAGGATCTGAATGACGCGTTGGATAAACTCGTCGCGAGAGGTCTCCTCGACCCCGCGAACCGGATGACTCTAGACGAGTACATTGATCCACCCTGCGAGCGTATTGCGGAGGATGCAGTGGAGCCAGATTCAGATTCAGACGAAGAAATGGAGTCTGATGGGGAGGGAAGTAATGATGGCACACCATCCCCGACGCGCGAAGAAGCTATACGGGCTGTGCGGTTTTTGCAGCAATACATGAAGCGTACGGGTGATCCCAACGATCCTTTGTGCCGCGAATTGTTGTTGTCGCTGCACTCCTTCGAGATGAAATTTCCATCGGATAAAGACGCGAAATAGATGGGCTCATCTGTGCAAAATTGGTTCGTGTTTTAAGGGGATGCCAACGTGTGTTGTTGATGAAGTCCGTAGGCTCATTGGTGACAACTTGGACGGAGTCTGCCTAATTAGATGCTAATCCATTATCAGTATTTGATTTTGCTACGCTCGCTTCTCGATCCATTGCTCTCTCAAAACTCTCAAAGGGTCCCACTGGGATTACCCGACTCATACTTCAGACTAGGATCCAAACGTTGCGATGGTTCGAGTGATAGGAAGCCAATCTTGGGATAAGTTCCGGAAAAGTCAATGCTGAAGCTTGAAGAATGTAGTAACAATTGCGGCGCCGTCAAGGCTCAGCGAAGTTCTCGAGGATTTGCAACGTCCGGTGCCAATAAAGAGTGTTCATATCATTGAATCTGCCCGTCCATGTCATTACTTCACGACATAATATTGACTGAGTACTTGTCAGTCCGTAAGGTATAGTCATACATGTCACAAAACTCGCCCAAGGTCTACTGATCTGCCACAACGACGACGCTCTTTCCCGTATTCGTGCCTTTCTGGACAGCCAGAATCGCCTCTCCCGCCCTATGAAGGCCCGTTGAGATATCTTCTTTAAACTGGAGTTCGCCGGATGCAAGAAGCGCAGGCATTTCGATGTCGAAAGCATCCTTGTGCCTCGGATGGATGGAGCCTACGATGAAACCGTAAATCTTGATCTCACGCGCGATGATTTGCATTAAATTCTGGTGAATATGAGTGATAGTTCCGGATACGCGAATCCTACACCTACCATCACTGGATACGGCTTTGCGTTATACCCGGAAATCATTCCGCATTCCTAAGAATCACGATTAACATGGAAATATTCTTCCTGAAGTGCCGGACTCACAATGAACCGTGCATTCTTCGCTGCAGCTGCAAGTGCAGCCTCGAGAGTCTCGCCACCGACATTGTCCCAGTACCTATCTCCAGAAGTC
Source organism: Royoungia palumana (assembly GCA_038089855.1). Lineage (NCBI taxonomy): Eukaryota > Fungi > Basidiomycota > Agaricomycetes > Boletales > Boletaceae > Royoungia > Royoungia palumana. The sequence goes on along the minus strand of JBBPLQ010000076.1, from coordinate 54,974 downwards.
ATTCACGCGCACTAATGTCTAACTGGCGGAGCAACATACACATCAATTGGACCTTCTTTCTCGAGTACCTCGGACGTCTTTGTGGTCTTGTAGTTGAAGGCAACATCAGCGCCGAGTTCCTTCATGAAAGCAACTTTCTCGTCCGAACCAGCCGAAGCGATTACTTTGAGACCGTCGCGCTTCGCAAGCTGAATTACGAGACTAGAGGGCTCGATGGTTAGACGTGGGGGTCCGCTGATGCGAAACAGAGTGACGCACGATCCAACGGCGCCAGCACCAGTGCTTATGAATGCTACTTCTCCCTTCAGATCGCCATGAGATAGAACCCTGGGTGTCGATATTGTTATCAACATACCTTCTTTGCTTGAGCGTACTCTTTCCAACCACTATATGCTGTTGCACCTACGAAGGAGGTGAGATATGCATGTCGCCCCTGGGTTGTTAAGAATTAACCTACCAGGCATACCAACTGCTCCGACGAACACGCTCCAAGGAAGGTTGTGTTTGTTCTCTATCTTGGTGAGACCCTTGACCTGAGAAATCACCGAATACTCCTCGAATGCTGTTTCACGCTAAGATCCACTGGCTTTCGTTATGCAATTTATGAGTTACTCACAGAGAATGCCTGACACATGATCGCCAGCATTGAAAGCGGGATTTTCGGAGCGAAGAACGACGCCTACACCGTAATTTTCGAGCCTGGGATACGGTTGGGAATCAAGGACACGATCCGGAGCCAAGGCACTACTCACGGTTGTCCAAGTTGAAACGCAACCTGATCAGACGACCATCAGCTACTTGGATTAGATGTTGGATGGGGTACGATCACTCACGTTGTACGACTTGATGGTCGAGTCCCTCATACGTCCTCGCATGTATGGGTCAATCGACAAAACCAGGGTTTTCACGAGAATGCCACCATTGAGAGGTACGTTTTCGAGGTCGATCGTATGTACTGTGTCATGCACAACAGTGCGACCTGGAACAGGGTAACCTGTCGCCCACAGTGATATGAGACTGTGTGCTTGACCTTCACCCGGTTCATCAGGTCAACTTGAACTCACCGGCTGGGATCTCGTTAAAGATCGCACGTGCATTGGTGGTTGGTGTCATTGTGTTCTGAGAGTGGCTTTGGAAGGTTCTGGGAGACGCGAACACGACTGGCTATAAGTATGCTGGCCATGGTACGTGCGACCGAGTCTGTCAGCCCGAACCGCATGACAAAGTCGAGCGTGGATCGACCCGGGCCGACGTTCCGGTCCTAGTCATCAAAGTTGGTGGACCTGCTATACCTTGTTTGTCTGTCGGTTCTTGCACGGAAGTTAACTGTCTTCGAAGTTCGAATTCAGTGAGAAGTTGAACGTTGAGCCGGTTTTGTGACCTGGGTCATGGACAACTTATATCTGTCATACTACGCTCCGACTCAAGGTCACCTTGGAACGCTTGACAGAACCCAAGCCCGCAGGAACAGGTTATCGCGCATCTTCATCCTCTGTTGCGCCGCCACAGTGGTCTGGTTATTCACTACTTCTCAATACACTTTCACGGTCAAGCATTCTATCAAGGTACCCCTCCACGCCACAGAGACACTCCAGAAATGCAACTCGCTTCATGTGCTACCTGGACCACATCCCAATTTTGCGCAGCGAACCCACTCTGACCGTTTCGCTCCTGGTACTCGCACGACCTTGCTTAAAAACACATCCGTATGGACTGGAGATGGCGAAGTTCACGGTGCAGACATTCTGTTGGATAAGGGAATCATAAAGTTCATAGGTCACGCTTCTGAGGAGAATCTGGCTGAGTACAAGGGTCTTATCTCCGTCGACGTGGGCGGGAGTTGGGTCACTCCGGGGTAATCTCCTTGGTTCTTCCAACTGTGTCCTTCTGATAGTCTCGTGCAACAGAATTGTTGATATGCACTCTCATCTCGGAGTATCCAGCATTCCCAGACTCAATGGCGCTCGCGATAGTAATTCGCACAATGGTCATTTCACTTATTTCTCCGAGTTCTGGTTAACTTGACGGTTTTTTAGGACCAATCTTGCCGTGGCTCCGCAGCCTGGATGCGATCAACACACACGATGACGCGTATATGCTGGCTATATCCGGCGGTGTCACAACTGCCAACATTCTACCGGGTTCAGCAAATGCTATTGGTTCAGTTACTTTCAGCCGGTCGAACAAGAAATATATTGACCTGAAATATAGGAGGACAGGCGTTCGTGATCAAACTACGCCCCACCGATGAGCGAACCCCCTTGTCTATGTTACTCGAACCTCCCTACAGCATCAACGATACTCATGTCGATCCCACTTTGCCACCACGCTGGAGGCAAATGAAGTACGAGCCTTTTCACAATATTGTTGTCACCGCTCATTGTTTCTCCTCAGGCATGCGTGTGGTATGTTTACGATGATAACAGCCAATTCCTTCAGTTAACTGTCAGAATGGGATTACCAGGAGAAAACCCAAGTACGTATTTATCTTTAACGTAGCTCGAAGATTGATGTACGGTATCCCCATAGGCCGCGTATATGGTAATACCCGCATGGACAACATTTGGGCATGGCGCAAAGCGTAAGGGTCGTGTGTCTGATTCAACACATTTTGTAACATACCGGAGCCAGTTATGATACAGCCCGCACGATCAAAGAACGTCAAGACGCCTACTGTGAGAAAGCCTTGGCTGGTGAATGGAACAATCTTGGGGATTTTCCTGAGGACCTCCAATGGGAAGCTCTCGTCGACGTTCTTAGAGGTCGCGTCAAGGTACTCGTCACCTAAGTTATTTATTGTTATCGTCGATTCACTTCTCTTCCAGGTTCATACTCACTGTTATGAAGCAGTTGACATTGACGATTTTGTTCGGGTACGCTTCGTACGGGTTTTTGATGGAAATGACCAAATGTGCATTCAGCTTACGAACGAATTCAAATTCCCCTTGGCTGCTTTCCATCATGCACATGAGACTTATCTAGTGCCGGGAACACTCAAGCAAGCCTACAGTATGCTTTCTTAAATCCTGCGCGCAGCACTTAATCCAGGCCCTTCTAGACAACACGCCAGCTGTTGCACTCTTCGCAACCAACGCTCGATATAAGCGGGAATCTTATCGAGGCTCAGAGTTTGCTCCCCGAATTTTGGCCGAGAATGGGATAGACGTCGTGATGAAGGTAGTAATGATTGATGGCGTGTTTCTATTGTCTGGGCTGAATTGTTTTCAGAGCGACCACCCTGTGTTAAACTCCCGACACCTATTGTTCGAGGCTCAACAGGCCCACTACTACGGCCTCGATCCCAACACTGCCCTCGCTTCCGTCACTTCTACTCCTGCGAAAGTTCTTGGTCTGGACCACCGTGTTGGTTATATTCGCAAAGGTACGCACAATCGACTTGGCTGTGTACGCTGGTGATAGACTAGATTTTCGCACAGGTTATGATGCAGGCGAGTGATCATTGGTGATACGCAACATCCTATATCAACACCCTCATCGCAGACATCGTTGTATGGGATAGCCACCCATTGGCGCTAGGCGCCACTCCTAAGCAGGTCTGGATCGATGGTATCCCTCAGATCGAGAATCCTTATACCTCCGAGAAACCAACTGCATTCCAGTCACCGCCAACTGTCCCAAATTTTGACAAGGAAGCAGAAGCAGCAATCAAATATGAGGGTCTTCCACCTTTGATGTCGAGTCCAGCAAAGGTTGATACCGTCGTGTTTACTAACGTCAGCACTGTATATGAGAGGAATGGGTTTAGTATTCAAGAGGTGTTTGATGCTCGTGGCAGTGAACCAGGGGTCGCCGTCGTACAACGTGGTGAAATCATATGCCATGGTTCACGGCATGATTGCCTTGCATCCATCACTTCCTCGGGTCAGACCTTTGAATCCTTTGATCTCCGAGGTGGTTCGATTTCGTGGGTATCCCCTCCCTTCCGATTGCTTTCTCGTCTAAGCCCTTCTCTTCTAGTCCTAGCTTGGTATCCTACGGCTCACCGCTGGGTCTGGAGAATATTAGGAGCGAGCAGTCTACTCATGATGGCAAAGTGATGGATCCCCTAACAAGCAGTATTCCGAAACTTTTGGAAGGCAATGAAGTCATGAAGGCTGCTGACGGCTTACAGTTTGCAGGCCGCGATACCCTGTTGGTTTTTACTCCTCAATGTTGGGATTCGTATGCTGAGACTCTAGCTATCAGGCTTGCCTACCGCGCAGGTGTGACGTCGGCGATTACACCTCCGACATCCGGAAAGTTTGTTTCCGGGATCAGTGCCGCATTCTCGACAGGTGCAGCTCATGCGTTGCAGGAGAGCGCTGTCATTCAAGATACGGTTGCGCTGCATATCACCATTGGCCATCTGGCGTCACGCAGCGTGAGCACTCAGTTTGCTGCATTGCGCCACCTGTTGTTGGATGCAGTTGGTGGTTCACCGTTTGACCGTGTTGCCAAGGTAAAACATAAATTCATCCATGGTGTTGCATCTGAATGTAGTGTTAGGGTGAAATTCCGTTGGTCGTCAAGATACACAGCGCTGATATGATCACGTCGTTGATCAAACTCAAGAAGGAAATCGAAGCTAGCAGAAACGTGCAGCTGAAACTGACATTGACTGGTGCTGCTGAAGCCCACTTACTGGCGAAAGAACTTGCCGAGGCGAGGATTGGTGTCATTGTGTCACCATCTAGACCATTCCCCCAGACATGGATGATGAAGCGGATGTAAGTCCCCAGGGTACTTGATACTCTCAAGCTGATAGATTTTGAAGACTTGCTGGTCCACCATTGACCCGAGATACTACAGTCACCACCTTGCTTGCGCACGGCGTCAAGGTTGGCGTTGGCATTCGTGATCAGTGGGGCGCCCGCAACACCCGCTTCGATGCTGCATGGGTTGGTCTTTCGGGGGTTCTTCTACTTCCCGTCGTTTATGACCTATCTTTCCTTGTAGGTCGCCCTTGAAAGTGATGGCAGGATCTCCAAAGCGGAGGCGATCGCACTCGTGTCAACCAACGTGGAGGAGCTTCTTGGCGTAGCCTCTGCTTATTCCTTATCAGGGGACTATGTCGCCACCGTCGGTGGTTCGATCCTCGACCTCGAAGCCCAAGTCATAGGGATTATCTCGTCCCGTCGACGTTCCGTAGAGTGGCTTTGAAATCCGAGCAGTCGTTTAGTATGTACATCTGAGTTGTCCGATCAGTGCTGTCGTTTAAGTATCTCGCGCAAGCTGTTGTTCACTATATTCATTTTGTCCTCAACGCCGTCTTCAGTTCCTTGTGGCCGTGCCCGTTGGCATTGCAGGATAGCGCGACATTTACACAAATCCCATCTGGTCATACTCGATCTTCATTCATCCTCATGAATGGTAATCCTCTGTTCCGTCGCTACGCATGGCGCCTCAGGAGGATAGGGCACCAGCTCGTCGTTGTTAGCGGAGTCGGGTTCCTTGCGAGCGCTCACTTCGGGGCGCTCTTCATCCTCATCGCCATCCTCGTCGCTCTCCTCCCCAGGCCTCCGGAACACGAGCTCCTTCCCATTAACCAGTCTACGTTTCTTCAGTGGCGCGTCACCAGTCCCTGGCCGTGCCTCTCCGGGACTGGCTCCGTCGGCAGACTTGGCCTTTACACGTTCCTTTTTCTTCTGTCTTTTGGCGCGATTCCTGGCTGTCTTGGCTTCCGCGATGTCTTCAGCCTCCTTTCGCCGTCGTTCAAACTCCGCGGTTTCTATTTCCTTTAGGTGTCGCTTGTTCAAAGTTCCGTCTAGGGAGGCAGCGCGAAGGCACGCACCTTTCTGGACTCCTCCTCCATGATCTTGATTCTTTCGTATTCGCGCCTCCTGCCTGCCTTGTAGACATGGAACTCGCCGCTTCCTGCACCTGCGCTTGATCCCTGTACATTCTTCATCATCTCTCGCGCGGGACGGATTGTCTTTTCCTTTGGTGCAGGTGCTATGTAGGCCGGTTTGCTTGGATCCTTGAGGAGGCGATCAAGTTGCGAGCGCTGACGCTCGAGCGGGGTGAGTGCATGGCGGAATGCCCCTGGTGCTGGTGATGCAGAATGCGAGTTTGACTTGGACATGGAAGTCAGGATCAGGTTGTCAAAACACGCGTCAACATCATCACACATGTCTAAGTACACGACACTACGTCCACCGCGGGTGGTGTTATACGACTGCGGCCCAATGGTCATTACGAGGGTACCGCGAGGGGTGCAGGGAAACTCACGGAGTACTGCGTTTATGCAACCATCATTCTCTGGATTGTTGGTTATCTGCGCGTACTTCCCGAACACAACCTTGCCTCCAGTCGTCACCATTCCCAACTCCGAGACATTGACCTCAATCACCGTTCCCTTTGTCAAGACACCGAGCTGTGTATACATCGGTGATTGGGGGTTTTTCTTGACGCCTAATATTTGCAGCTGGAACGTTGCCTTCAGGTCGGCTGTGGAGCAGATTAGGTCGTGGAATCAGACTGACACAACGACACTCACGATGGGTAACGTTCGCTTTTTTGTATCGTAAAGCCATCGGTCGGATGAACCGCTCCAACTTGACGGGTTTGCGCGTAAAGCCTTCGCCGACAAAGGTGGCCTTTGTGACCATTCGCTTCCAAGCCTTGCTCTTACTCTTTCCGGTCTTGACGACCTTGAACATCTCATCTTCAGCAATGCCACGAACTTTGGGTAAAGGCACGGAGTATTTCGCGGCCTTGTCTTTCCGTTTTTGCTTGATGGCAGACGAGAGTGCTTTGGCATCTTTTTGGCCCTCGCGGTCGAGGAGGTATGTAGGAAGAGCACCGTCCGGGACGGCTGAGGAATCTGACTGTTTGACGTTGCGCTCGTCGTGAGCTTTGAGGGTCTTCTTGAGCTGGACCTTCTCAGTGTGACGCTTGGCATGAAGGATCTTGGCCTTCAAACCAAAAGTCTTCTGGGCGACTGCGGACGCCTTGTGGACGGCACGAGCCTCCTTCTTGCGTCTATGGAGGATATTTCGGAATGATCGGACAAGGGCAATGATAAACACTCACTTGCGCTCGTAATAGTCCAGCCGTCTGCCATGCCGTTTGATGTGTTCCTCGATGTATTCGTTCTACGACTTTCAGATCAGGGCGTGTAAAGTCCATGCTATTGCATTCCAAATACCTGCGGCTGTCTGCGGCGTCAACGGGGGAACGAGCCAACAGTAGGGAAGGACTTGCCATGGAGGAAGTGAATCAAAGTTACGGCAAGTGCCGAGCGTACAGTGTTGCGGACGTTGCAAGTTCAACACGACCACGACCACGACCACGACCATCCCAGGACCAGCTTAGTGCGTACCCGCTCAGAGTCTGAAAACGATCCGCAATGTGGCAGGATTCGAATAATCATTATGGCGCGTCGTCCTCACATAGTCCTTATTACCCCGTGCCCGCCCAACAAAACGTACCCCTCCAGTTCTATGCCGCAGGCTCTGACCAGGGCCAGTTCTATCCCGGATCGCGTTCTAGTTTGGAAGGAAACTTGGGTGCTTCAGCTTCTCTCGCATCTGGCAGCGTCGCTCAGGCGTATGGCGGTAACATCCAGCAACCCGGGGGTTGGTGGACTGCATTCGGCACCGGTGGAATCGAAGGAGAGCCTCCACTGCTAGAAGGTCTGATGACGCGTGCATCCTTGGCCACAGGCTCACACGGAATCTACAGAACTGGGCATCAACTTTTCGCACATCCGAGCGAAATCCATGACCGTTCTCAATCCATTCCAGCAAATAGACGAACACATCATGGATGATGCTGACCTGGCAGGTCCTCTCCTCTTTTTCTTCTTGTTCGGAATGCTTCTTCTTCTGGTCAGTTTTCTTACATTCCGTGCGACGACTAGTTTGCTGACTAAAGTCAATAGTCGGGGAAACCGCAGTTTGGCTACATCTACGGTTTCGGCTTGCTTGGATCCGTGTCAATATACACCCTCCTCAACCTCATGTCCGACAAGGGCATCGATGTTTACCGCGTTGTATCTGTTTTGGGCTACTGCCTACTTCCAATGGTCGGCGTCGGCGCAGTGAGCGTCGTTGTCACGCTGGAGTACGTGCTGTCCCGTTTGGTTTGAGGCCACCCGCTCACTCTGTATGCATCTAGTGGATTCATTGGTTACTTGCTTTCTTTGCTTTCGATCATATGGTGCACGTTCTCTGCATCGGGTATTTTCGTAGCTGTGTTGCGTATGTCTGAGCAACGTCTACTAGTTGCATATCCTGTCGGCCTGCTCTACGGGTGTTTCGCACTACTGAGTGTCTTCAACGTAGGCGCAGGTGGTCCTGCTAGTAGATAGGTCACTCGATTATTTCAATGACAACACTTTTTACTTGCCAAATTGGTTAGTGATTTATGCGATTAAAAGGTTCAGTGCTATATACTTCATACGTTAAATCCCTACTCGTCACACAGCAAACCACGCGATCAGATTATCCCGAGTGGTTCCTCTTTGTCCCGTCTGATTCCCTCAGTTGCCGGCTATACAAGGTCAACAGTGCCTCCATGATCTGCTCCAACGGCATCGTTGCATATTCGTGAACGTACTGAGGTAGTGATTCCTCCAGGTTGAAGCCAGACCGTTTGAAAAAAGGATGCATCACATCCGGGGTGGCCTCTCCCAGTTGCCGCATGGTCAATCGCTGAATCTTCCTTTCTCTGGGCTCGTACACCAACGTCAACTTCGATGGACCTACGGCTGTCGACAGAGTATCACCCTCCTCGCGCGGTTGGGCGGTTCGTTTGGCGGAGAAAGTAGTATCCATCACTGGGATGCCACCGTCACCAGGAGCAACGAACACACTGGCTGTGGCCTGGTTCTTGCCTAGGGACGGTAACAGAGTGCCATCTTCTGCGTGTGATTGGCTGGATCCTGAAGGTACCTCGAGGCCGGATCCTGCTCCTTTCTTTCTCGAAGATGGCCCCGAAGGACTGCTTAGCTGTGCGGTCGCTAATCCCTGCGCTTGGTCCAGTTCTCTCGACAAGTTTTTCCGCAAACCCGTGAGCCACGCATAGAGCGCCATGTTGAGTGTGATGTAAATGTCTTCGGGACTTTTATCACCCCCCTTGAACGAGCTGTAGAAATCGTATACCATGTGAGATATACGGTCCTTCACAGACTCTTCAGTGATCATCAGCATCTTCATGGAGGGTAGACCGACGATGTTAGACTCGAAAGGGTTCTTGAATAACGACAATACCCAGGATGGGTCCGGTGAGATGGTGGCACCCAAGGGCAGGGCTGGTTGAGGCTGGCTGAATTTCGAAATATCCAAAGACGTGAATGATAAGTGGATTTCTCTCCGAGACGGTAGGCCGTCTCGTATAGTCCGGTTTAGGCTAGCATGCACGTCACGACCAATGAACTGCGCGAACTCACTATCCGCCATTGAACGAGGGAACAGAACGAGTCTGAGGAGGTCGAGCCGAAAGCTCATTTGTTGGCGGACCAAGTGAGATATCTCTGTCTCCGCTTCTTTGAATTTACTCTTTGCGGATTGCAAGAAAGCTGAGGCTACTTCCGTGAGTGGCTTCTCTGGCTTCGGCTTCCCAGCCATGCGGAAGGCTTGTGATTCTCGACTGGCAGCGGCACGCTGCATGGCGATGTTCGCGTTGAATCGGTTGACATAAAGCATAAGCTTTGGGATGGTGAATATGGTGGCCAAGGCGACGATTTCTTTTCCGTGTATGGTGAATGCAAGGAGGAGTGGTCGGTCTTTGTCCCCTTTTGTTGATAAGATGAGCGACCAGTCGTCATGAATATCCACCTGGATTGGATCCGCACTGCAACGGAGGTTAACGTGTTGTCCCAATTGTGCATGAGAGAACTAACCGATAGACGAGTAAACGCTGATGCTCAGACTCCAGCTCGGCACTGAGAGGTCCACTGGTCATGGTGAGCTCCAACAACTTCGCGTAAGTGGACTCTGACAGAACAACTTCCCCGTTCCTACTGACGGTATTGAATATGCAGTCTGCCACGGTAACTTGACCGGATATATTGCCTTTGGCAACTATCGCAACACCTGCGACCGATAGGGACAGTGCTCGAGATATCTCCGAAACTTTCGTGCGGATGAGCGTGTCTTGCATGTTGAGCGTGACGTTACTAATGGATTGGCCAAGGTCCACGCCGACTTCAATCGAGCGTATGCGTACAACGATTGCTGTAATAATTCCTCGCTTGTCCACAGGAGTAGCAGCGTGTGGGGCAGGTGAGATGATGCGGGACGCCTCGGGAGTCGCTTCCTCTGAAGCAATGAGCGGGATGCGGTCAAGCCATACTGCTTTCAAGCACAGAATATCCTGCAAGCGTGAAAACCGTACGCCTCCTGACATATCGGTGGTTACGACCAGTGTCAACGTGTTGTCGATATTGCGGGTAAGATCTTTGGTCTTGGCAAACGCCAGCGAAAATGCAAGGTTGCGAGCAGCGAGGTTCAGACAGTCTTCGCTCAAGAACCCATGCCTCAAGCCAACTGTGAGGCCATCAACAGAACCGGTGAAAGTCACCTTGTCTCCACTCGGGGAGATGCTCACTAGAAATCCCCCACTTTCCCACCGTAATGCTGCCAAGACGTTGACATCAGGTTGACAGGTAAACTCGAGGGTTGATTGATCGATGCGGAGAGAAAGGATGATTTGCAGTTTGGACGTATTCTGGGGGTTTGATACTGCCATGAGAGGTGAAGAGGACCTTAGCCCAGCGCCTTCGAGTGCTGTCGATGCATAGTTGAGCTCGGTATCGTGTGTGGTCATCCGCATGCGCATCTGCACGGAGTCCGTGATCTCTGAAACAAATGGTAGTAGGGTGGGCTTGAGAGTATTCTGACTGGAGTGTATCTTGATCTTGAAGATCAAGGTGGATGGTTGCGGTGGTCGAGGGATGGCGTTAATGTTCGAGGACGCTCGATATTCTATCCATGCAGACAGGACAGGCAGTCTGATCACCTCCATGTCCATAATCGGGGGGGAATCGTCATCGTCGTCTGTGGATTCAGAAAACATTTCTTTCTCGTTCTTTCGGAAGTTATGCACACGTATTTCTCCGCTTTCAAAGACGAAGGCTCCAAAAATATTTGAATTTTGATCATCGTCCAGGGAAACTGTGACGGGCAACGACGCCGGAGGTTGGGAGGCCATTGCTCGTGGGATGCTGCTCGCGAGATGCTCCATCCTCTCTCTACCATAACGATAAACATCAATTAGAGAGAAGAAACGGTCTGAGATAGAGGAGTCGAGGTCCAGGATGAATCCAGTGATATTGCCAGTAATGCAAATCTGCCGTTTGGAGAGTGATGTGTCTGTGCGAAGTTGAGCCTTCATTTGGGGGTAAAGCAAGCGATTGCGAGTTTGGTGGCTTTCCGAGTGGAAATCCGTGGTTATATACTGTCTGAATCTACTTGTGGTTGAATTCGCAATCATCCGCAAGTAAGGATGACCCACCGGTTGATAAACTGGAAAGATAGCTCTCGAGTACTCATCTGACCTGCCTCCCCCTTTTGAGAAAGAAATTTGATCCGTCGCACACAGAAAAGGAACGCGGGAACGGATGTCCGATCTTGACTAGGCCATGCTGACACTTCAGCACTCTGATTCAGTGCCAAGGGGAATGCCACCCCAATCCTTTCGATCTCCACCACAACTACATGCTTGCTGAGATATGATGGCCTGTCTGCGTCCAAATTCGGGGTCTGGATCTCAAAGGTCTTGAGAACGCTTCTAGTTTTTTCCTTGAATGCCTCCAATTCCGATGCTCGTTGTTGCCTCCGGGCAAGCAATTCAGTCTAAAGATCATTAGATATGTTTGTCGTGTCGCGGAAGGACCCATACCTGGTGATAATCAATGAAATCACCGAGCTCACTGATAGAGCTTGGTTGCATGACAGCATGAATTTTTGGAACGGAAACCTTGAGAACTCCGTCGTTCGTCGATGCAGTGATGTCGATGACCACGAAAGCCGACTTCTCGTTAACGTCGAACCCATATTCGTGGGGAACGGTGCCAGTGCGTGGCGACAGTGATAGTGCGAGATTGCGGAGCTGAACCTTCCATTCCAACATATCGTCTTCTTTGCTAATGTCTCCTCGGACGTCTTGGCATTCTAGGTGGAATATGGAAGAGGGGCCTTCCAAGCCTAGTCTAAAACCTTTGAGGTTAACGTGCACGACGAGCTTGCCAGGCATTCCGTCCACCTGCTTGGGCTCAGAGACCGTAGAGCGTTTCTGCCGAGTCAGTCGAACTAGTTCCAATAGGTCTGTAAAGTCCTGACCGAACTTTTGTTGTACTACCAGAAGAGTGTCGACATGTGTGGGTTTGATCATAATATTGACGAAATCTAGGGCGCCTCGTAATTCAAAACCGCGTTTGCCATGATGTCCTGTCATGGCGAGAGTTGGCAAAACAACTTTGATCCGAGGAGATCCTGAGCTCTCTGTGCTATGGGACCTGTAGGTGATCACAAATTCCTGCGACACTGGTTGGAGACCAAAATCATACACCCTTTCCGAGGGCGAGGTCGGTGAAAACGAGATGAAGCCGGTAGTATCTTTTACAACCCATGACAGCCATGTTCCCTTCATTACTTGGAGTGTGACACCCAGTCGCACAATCCGTCCGTCGACGTGAAGGACAGTGGCGAGTCGTCCACCGCTTGGCACAAACGAGGGATTGGGCACTGTCGACATGCTGTTTCGTTTCAGTTCGGAGACAAGAGTCTCCGCCGTGGCCTCGACACCAGGAAGAAAGTCAGCTCTCCACTCATCTACGAAGCGATACAATCGGATGGCGCTGCGCGGAACATTGACCGACACTTCTTCCAGTCCAAAAGCAGTTCGCAATATCTTCGACGTTAGATCGTGGCGTTGGGTTGCGTTAATTTTTCCATTAGTCAAAGCCAGTGACGCCAAGAGCCCCTGGTCAGAGCCCCTGGATCGGGCTCCCACGTTGATACTGTCGAATGCAAACACGCCGCTCGTAGATTCAGATCCCGTATCTGGACGGACGAGAGAAGAGAACGAGAGGTCTAGGAAAGAGCCTGAAACCTCGAAAATGAGATTCTCGGCACCAGCACGAATGTTCATGCTCCCAACACGCGTCACCAAGATTGTTTGCGATGGTGGGCGGGTAACTTGAGATGAGTGATCTTCAGGGGTAATAGAACTCCACCAATACTTCTTGACACGAATTGCGCCACGAGCAAAGTCGACGAGATGAGGCGATGCCGTCAAGGCGACCTCATCGACACAAAATGTGATAATTTGTTGGGAAGCGTGCACAGGGAGTGAAACACTAGATGTCGAGTACGACTGAGCGAGGGGGCTGGATAGATACCGCAAACTTAGCATAGAACTTGTGATGGAACTGTGGGACTTCGAGGACGTCGCCAATAGAGTCAAGGTCGTGCTTCCGATTCCAACAGTCACGGAGAGCGGGGCATCAGAAGGTGTCGGAGGCTTTGGAGTTTCCTGGGGGAATAGCAACTCCCAGGGGTTGGCACCGATCTCGTCGGGCGTATCCGCGTCTACTGTGAGATTCGCTAGGCGAGATCGCATGAGCTGTTGGATTTCTTGGTCTCCGCTCCACTGGCCAGTATCTGAGGTCGGGTCACAGCGCTGCAAGCACTGTCGCAGGTGAAACAGAAATTTAAGCGGACCATTTGTCCGCACAGCGTGTGGTAGCCCTCGCTGAACCAGAAACGATGGCTGTATGATGGAAAGAGGGTCCACAAGAACGTCGTACCTCGTGAGCCAAAGGATACGCCGTATAAGAGAGAGCAATGATGCGGAGGATCCACTTTTCCATTCTTGATATATACTTGACAGGGTTCCAACACGGTTCTTCACTGCGAGTAGCAAGGAGGCTATATACTCCGGGTCCGAAGGCGCCATCTGGACCGCGTAATTGCCAGCAGAAATATCGATACGGCTATGCTCACGGCGCGCTTGAAAGACGTATATCGACAAGCAAAACTCGGGTTGTGGCGTTTTGAAAACAATACCCGCAGCCGGCGGCAGCCTCCGTAGCTCAATGGAAAGCTCCTCAAACGCCGTTCGCATCGATACCGCAGCGTGCCGCAGCCGCAGAATAGCTTGAATATGCAAGTTCGTGAGTGAGCCGCATAAGAGAACATCGAGAGCTTCGCCGTCTTCAGAGCTGCTTGCAACTAGTGGCGGACTGGCATTACTCTTTTTCAGGAGAATTTGCTCCAAAATCTGCAGATGCACAGAACGAACTGAAATGTCGAAGGAGAAGGAAGGAGTGGCGTCTTCTTGTGAGGATACAAACTTAGACAGTTGACGGGCAAGGACAACGTCCAAGATGAGCTCCGTGCTGAGATCCTGTGCTAAACTTCAGTTGAGAATCAATCGGTCGAAACGCTCGTACATATCGTTCACTTTCGTCCTTGAAATGAGATGCGACGACAAGTAAGAGTGGAGTAATGGACACCTCAATTCCGTGGATGCACCGAATGCGGACCATAAATCCTGAACCACTACCGGCAGATAAGTCTGCCTTGCGAGGATAAATCAACGGCGATGGTCTCTTGATGTTCCTGAGTTTTTGGAACCCCGAAGTCGGTGGACCCTGTACATATAAATAAAATGCATTACATTGTCTGGGGAACAGACCTACTTTCAACATGACAAAAGATGAGCTTTCACGGTTTGATAGGCTGTCCAGAAAACACGCCCTATAACGCTTGGTGAAGCGTCGGTAGTGATGGAAAAGGGCCCTCTCAGCGGTTTCTTCTGTGGAAGCCATCAGATAACCTCAATGTAACATCTTAGCACTTACCGGGGCTCATGGACCACTCGCTCTCCAATGATCCATCGTCCGTCATGTTGGCGTCATCAGAATCATCTTCTGAGGTGGGTGGTTCGGAGTCGCCCGCAAAATCTGTAATAATTGGAGGAAAGATACGACTTCGTGCCAACCGTGCATCCCTCTCCGCTTCAGAGATATTTTCGCCGTCTGATTCGGATAGAAGGGAGAGTTGAGACCAATGAGGACCAGGACTTGGATGTTTCTGCTGTTGCTGAACACGGAGTTCCTGTACACGACTAAATCGTGGAAGGTGAAGTGGTGGGAGATATAGATCATTCCTGTGTACACGATGGGGTGGTCGACGTTTCTGCCCGGGAGCAGGTGACTTGGTCCTGAAGTTGGCCTGAGCTCCTGCGAGTTGACTAAGCAGGTACTGTGCTCTCTGTGTCAATAAATCTTGCTCATGCAAGAATGTGGTCTGTGGTTTGGGGTTCGTCTTCAGGGAAGTGAACAAATCCAGTGCAACGTCGAAGTCCAGGGCGGTAGCTTCGAGCCACGACTTCCGGGAAGTGTCCGAAGCAACCAAGGCTTTCACAGAGGCGAGAGGTAGCTTTAAATTGAGAGACTTGCCACAAAGTTGACCTTGCAAATCATTGGTGTGCAAAATAAAACCTTGTGGTACATCCAAATCGAGCGCAGCTACCCCGGCGGTGCAAGTGGCATTTAGCGCCTTGAGGGAGAACTTCAAAAATGTTACTGAGATACCTATCAGACAAGTCATCTTGATGAAATAAACCTGCTCACAGTCCGGATCAAGAAGAACACTGAACTCGTTTGCGGGAGCGTTTGCAATGTCCGTGAAGTGTAGGCGAAATACGTCAACTACTGCGAGTAGGGCACGGGTTTCCAATGGCGTCACAAGAGCTTTAACATGGCCCAGGGCAAATTCCCATAGGCACACGTATGTACGTGTGCGTGGTGGCGGTCCAAATAATCTGTTTGTGGTGATGTCGAGGCCTATTGCAATTAGTTTTACAACTTCGACATCCTATAACCACTTACCATCGACAACAAGCGTCTCCCTAAAGTGTCGCTTTCTGTTACAGAAGAATTCTTCTTCCAGACAACTTTCCACAATACATCCTTTGAGCTCGCCGGCATTGAGCGACATTTCTGAAGGAATATCAAAAGCTAATCAGTGATGAGTGTAGTTGCCCCTACCCATAAAATAATCATGCAGCCGTAGATCGAGTTGCAATTCGGGGATTGCGAGGAGCAACGAAGTGCCGATATCTTCTGCGGTCGCCATCCTCGTAGGCTTTTCGAACCCGGGTAAGCCCGCAGGAAGTAGCAGAGACCCACGTTGAACTATTAAAAGTAATTCAACTTGCAGCATGTTCGTCTGACCGCGTTGAGGAACCAATTCAATAAATTAAATGGGTACTCACCTTCGCTGCTCGCCACTTCTTCTCCACAGGATCACCAATTTCACCTCTACTGCGTTTCTCCAGGTATTCTGTCAGTGTAGAGAAGTGAGTAAATACACCCAGGTAGTTGTCGCGCAAGACCATGAAATATCTGATCGCCCAACCTAACGCTTTCATGGCGACGTCGCTAGCCTGTTCAAGTTCATTGAAGGAAAAACGTTGTTGACGATTGACGTACCGAGATGACAATTTTCAGCTGCTCAATATTGTCTGGATGAACTTCCGCCCAGTAATAGTAGGTACCATCTATGCGGAATTTTCCCGCCTGCAGGATGTGATGCTCCTTTCCCTGGTTATAAAGAAACTGTGTATTCCACTTAGGTAGGGATATGCCGATCGAAACCTTTGGGACATCGACCGCGAAGGAAATGATTGTGGCCTCCGGAAGATACATGTTCGCCGGGATCTTGGCGAATGCCCAGAGCCGAGGAGCCCGTAGGCTAACCATCGCTAAGAACGAATCATCAAGACAACAGGATTCCAAAACAAACATGTACGTACTATTCTCATCCCTGACCAAGGGTTTGTCGATGATATTCTCATCGTTGGCATATAAGTTCAGTTCGAATTGATGCAGATGGAGCTCCAGCGAGTATATAATCGGCACAAAATGGTGCCATTCCGTGTGTTCTCCGCTGGTCCAGTCACGACAAAGATCGGTGATCATATTGATATGATCACGAAGAAGGAAGACGACTGGCTGCCGCAAAGAAACGGAGAACGACCACTGACGCTCCGTATTCCATTTGAGGGGGGAGGGAAGCGCCGCGGAAACCTAGACACAGTGAAGTAATGATAAGAGATGCATTACCATATGTACTTACTCGACAGGATTCTGCAGTGACAACTTTAATATCATCCAAACTCGATGTGACCTTAATGGTGTCAAGATGGACTTCTAGGCGAGACTCGTATCCATCTGGTCCGATGACCATTGGAATAAGAAAGCTGATCGAAGAACTATCTCCCGCAGTGATATGGAGGGAAGCGTGCTCTCGTATGCGAAATTTCGGGGTATCTGTAACGCCATCCCATTGCCAGTTCTTGGATGCTTCACGAAATGGGAGATTGAGGGTGGTCTTGTCACACAACTCAACAAAAATCTTCATCGCAGTCCATACCCGTTTGTCACCCGGCTGAAGGCGCTGGGATAGCTCCAGGTCGTGGAAGGTGGGAGGGAAAAAAACACGCTGAAGATGAGCCCTTCAAAAAAATGTTGAGGAGGCACAATGAAATGTTTAGAACAGAATAGCTCACCGCTGCCGGTCTGCCCACGGGCCGTACCGTAACGTTCCGCTGCGGATAACTACATCAATTCCCCACTCGGGCGGTAAATCACCGTTTCCAATGTCGAACGACTCTAGACCCTTCCCCTTCGACCCTTCAAGTTCGGTGGGGACTTCGCCAACGACGTCCGCATAATATGAGAGTTCTAGTATCGGAGCTTCGACGATTCGGCGCTCAATTGCATACTCCAATTTCGTGAAGTCAGCACCGACAAAGTTACTTCCATCCAAACTCTTCTTTGCAGACCTTCCCTTACTCCCAAGGTTTGGCGCTAGACGATCTGGAGTAAACAATGCAGAATACAGCCTAATGCCCCTCCATACTTTCTGAAATATCCCGAAAGATAGATAGTTCAATGGAATGCGATCTGCGTAACTACTGTGTGTCAGACGTCATCCAGAAGAGGCACGGAAATTAGGGACTGACACGGATGTTTCCGTTTGTGTTCGAATGGCGTGGCCTACACTCGTCATAGAGCCTTGGTAGTGTTCATTGTCTACAAGGTGGATGAGAGCGTTCTGGAACTTGAAGTTCAGAAGCTGCTTATAAAGGTCACACTTGGATCTCGCCTACATCAGATATCAGCGAGGTGGAGCAGGATGCATTGATATCGTACCCGCACGATTCCAAATGTGCCATCCGCCCTGTGACATTCAGCGACCATGAAGCTTGGGGTCGAAGAATTACCACAGACGACGGCCAACTTGAAGACCTCAATAGATACCGGAAGAAAGTCCTTGGTATCAAGGTAAGGCATTTGTCGTCTAATCCAATTTATGGCAGCGTGAACTATGGGAGGAGTCTTGATGTTGGCCAGAGCAGACGGGGTGTACAGACCTGATGAAGATTTTTGACGAAGCAGTGACAGGGAGCTACATGGTGCACCCACCTTCCAAGCCTGAGGTACGAGAAAGGTGTCGTCGAGCCTCAAATTCACCTGGAACCGGCGATGCTTCGGCTCGCATCAGAGAGAGAATGGATTCGTATGCTGCAGTTTTGTTGTACAGAAACCATTCAAATCCATGAGCAGAAACCTTGATTCGACAGGAAGGAAGTGTGTACGTCTGGTTGACTGTTACCGCATATTCGTCAACTATTTGAACAAAATACATCGGAGGGAGTTCGCATACAGTCCTCTCCTCCAACATGAGCGCGATTGAGGTCATCTCCGGTAGCAGGAACGCGTAGCCAGTACCTCCAGGAGACCTGCGCTTTGACGATTTTAAAAGTCTGATTGCTGGAGTGGTATATGACGTCTTTCAAGAGAATTCTGCCGGCCAGAATCGAAAAATGAATGGATCCTGGAACATTGTTCATGGTGCCCACGAGTCTGTTTGACCGCCGAGGGTAGACATACCAATATGAATCCATATGCTGGAACCACCTTGGTTCCAGTACCTAACTCTGAGGAACAACCCGATGATACCCGCGAGGAGGCGATTGAAGTAGAAAATGTAGAGCACTGAGGCAATACACACACAGATGCAAGCGACCAAAAGGTGTACCTTGAGCATGGTCAAGGTGGTGGTAAGAAGCAAGGACTGAAATGAGTTCAAGCGTTGAGGCTCGCCTCGCCAAGGTGCATGCCTTGAGTGAGTGCCGGGTCCAAGTGCTCCAAACTCCGTCAAGACATTCACCGTCATGCAGCCGTCCACGCAAAAGTCGACCAGCCCTCTGAAACGCCTTGCCCTACACTCTACCACAACCTGCTCGTCAGAAGCAGCGGCTTACGGAAAGTGTATCGTCGCAACGTACACCGACGTTCGCAAAGATTCCTGCAAACATGAATTTGAGAAATTCGGACGGTGCTTACGCCAAGCAGTATGTTTGCAGCCAGTCACGGAACACACCGCCTCACACACACCGCAGATGAAGCGCAACTGGTAGTGAGCTGCTCGGCGATTAGACTCAGGTCGCATTGTTACAGGGACCCAGCGCGTGCAATTACAGTAGATATATATGTTGTAAGGGCTAGAAATCCTATTCGACTTCCTCGGTGGTCATACTCCCTGGCATTCTCCCCACGTCTTCCGTCCTTGCGCTGTTGGTACCCCTTACCGAATCTGACTGGTCCGTCACTTGGCGTCTTGCCTCGTCTCGTCGTCTCACAATGGCCCTCAAGTGCATGGAAAGCGGCGCTGGGGTGGTAATTGGGAGTGGGAGCGCGGTCGGGTCAGTACGAGATACAGGTAGAACGGGGTCTCGCAAGCGGTTTATCAGATGGCGGAAACGAAGGTCTATGATCATGGTGGGCGTATGGTGGGACGAATATTTTCCCTCGTCATCCATACGGTCTACTTCCAAGGTGGGTGGGGACGACGCGGGCGGCAACGGGATGATACCAGACTCGGTTTCAGATGAAGGGGATGACTGTAGCGAGACCTCGAACGAGATGGTAGTGAGGAGCATCTGAAGGCAGAGGATGAGCGTATCCAGCGACACGAGATGCAACTTGGATGGCGGATACCCTGAATTGCTGTGAGCAAGAGTGGTGGGGCCAACTCCGGGAAACATACCCATTCCAACAAAGTCAAGAACGATGGCTCGCGCCTCCGTTGCGCCTTCTCGTGCATGAAACCAGAAACTGGGTGCATTGGCAAGACAGAGGAAGAAGAACCAGACGCAGAGAGAGAGCTTGGGATCGAGCTCGCGAGGCTTGTAGAAGATGAACTGGGTTGCGACTCTGCACAAGAGGGGCAATATGGTCGGCGCCAGGAAGAACGAGAGGATGTAGAGCTGGAATACGAGACCGTCGAGCTAGTTAATTCCGGTAAGCAATCTCGGCGATGGCATACGGGTCGGGGTCACGAACAGAGTCAATGACGTGTTGCCGTTGAACGTCATAGCGCTTGGGCATGTCATCTAGTCTAGCACGTCGCCGTTGCGTCCGTCTCGTCCAAGTCTGTACCGTGGACGTCCTCAGAGCTGGCAGCACTGCCAGCCGAGCCGCACACGACTAACCATGTTTGGCTCTGTTGGCTTGTTGGCGGGTGCGTTGTCGCATCTAGGAATGTTGCTACATCGTATGTAATTACAACGACTACCATGGCTTGGCCGTAGCGGTCACCAGTGTGCGATATCCCATGTCCATGAAAACTAGCATCAAAGAAAAATGTCCGTGTCATCGAAACGATCGTTGAGAAATATTGGGTACAGGTGGAGTAGTACTGGAAAACATGGTCCCCATGTAAGTCGCATGCTCCATCAGCGCAGCATGAGCGCATGTCGACACCTCCGCGGTGTATATGGAATGTCCCCCGTCGTCGTTGTCCGGAGGTCGTGCCTCGCCACGTTTCGAGGCGTCGATGAAGCGATCGTGTGGATTTGGTAGGCTTTTCGGCGATACACCTATCTCCTGCCGTTGGCTCGACGTCTGTGTGATGTTGGACGACGCTATCGGGCGCGGTGGCAGTGCACGGAAGCGGCGGACGGAGGATGTGTCCGACAGTGTGTGAGGTGCTGATGGTGGGCTGGGCACTGGAACTGGAGGTAGATGATCGTGGTCATGTGTCTGTACGCGCATGTAGCTTTCCGGTCGGATATCAATCACAGGATCTACAAGGTCCGCTAGATCCCCATCGCTTTCCCGCGAGGGGAGCAACTCGATATTGTCGCTCGCCTGGCGTACATGTCTTGTACTGAACGACTCTGGCTGTGACAAGGCGTGGAAGTAGCCCAGGCGTCGTGACCGGTCGTCTCGCTTTTGCATGCGAAGGCGATAGACGTAGCGAGTTGCGATTAGTACAGCGTCTTGGGGTCAGAATGAACGTCAACAAGCATACGGGAGAAGAATGAGCGACTCACACAGTTCCAGAAACAACAACACAGCGACAATTGCAATGAATACATATGTGGAAATCTTCGTGAGGTCGATGCAATTCGACCCGATCGAAGTGTCCACAAATACATTTGCACAGTAATTGACAAGTTGTTCGCGATTGCTTGCACGCACGGTCACGAGGAAGTATATGCCGACGACAAAGTTGAGGACGAAATGAACGTAAAGAAAATAAGCGTAGATCATGACGAACAGCTGCTTGCGTGCAACAACGCCGATGAGCCTGCAAGACAGAGCCAGGTGAGTGAGTGAGTTCGAGAAGGCTTGGAGGACAGGCGCACCCCATGATGGACGCCACAAAGAGGAGGCTTTCAAGGATCCCAGTCAAGATAAAAGCGACTCGCTCGTTCGTGGAGAGTTCGTACGAATCTGGCTCGTTCCGATAAGAGCTGGGATGATAGTCTGGAAGGAGAAACTTACGGGATATCTCAAACCATATGATGACTGAGATGGCCCCAGAAAGAAGGAGAGTCAGTAGAGATATCAGTACGAATCCCGCGCGAACTGGTATACAGAAGCAGAACGAGTTGGAACGGAACATCCATGCGACGACGTTGACGGTCATGACGTCGGCTGTCGAGACACCTGCCAGGGAGCCGCGACAGGTAAAGATTGGTCGCGCACAGCCCGAGATTCTTGGAGGTATCATAGGGCCCGGTGGCAATACTCTTCCGCTGTGATCACGTGTACCGCCACCAACTCTCACTGCTCGGTGCAGCCATGGACGCTGATGCCAACGGTCAGCCCGACGCGCCAATGGACGTGGATGGCCAAGAAACGCAAATCGTCCCCGCGCGCCACCACCGTCCACCGAGCCCACCGGCAGTACCTCCCCTTCGAGCCCAATCTGAGCCTTTCCAGGTCGACAAGGGATTCACCGTCGGCTATGTTTATTCACAGCAAATGCTCCTCCATGCGTCTGTTCATGGCCATCCTGAACAGCCAGACCGTATCACGAGAATTTTCGAAGCTTTCTTGGGTGCCAAATTAATCCCGAAAATGAAACAGATACCTATCCGTCCTGTGTATCGCAACGAAGCACTGCTTGTTCACACAGAAGAGCACTGGGACAAGGTTCTTGCAATCCAATGTGAGTGCGGGAGACGCGCTTGGTCTACGATTTCCTTTCCATCCTCCCCACACTCAAAAATGTGAATCTCTTGGTTTCTTCAGCTATGACTGCACAGGACATCACCGACTCGGAAAGCTACTACGAATCGTTATCTCTCTATGTTATGAACGGTACCACTCTCGCCGCCAGACTGAGTTGCGGTGGTGTCATTGAAGCTTGTCTAAAAGTGGCTCAAGGCCATCTGAAAAAGACCTTTGCGATTGTGCGTCCTCCAGGCCACCACGCGGAGCCTGATGAGCACATGGGCTTTTGCTTCTTCAACAATGTCGCCGTGGCAGCGAAAGTTGTTCAAATATTAACACCAGTCAAGCGCATAATGATACTGGACTGGTAGGCCAATCTGCTGTGTGTCACGAATGATCTTCTTGACGTTCACTTTTCCCAAAGGGATGTACACCATGGTAGTTTCACTTGTTTTCTCTTACCCAGAAATGCTCATCTTGACCAGGGAACGGCACCCAGCGGGCATTCAATGACGATCCAACCGTACTATATGTCTCCATACACCGCTACGAACGCGGTCAATTTTATCCTTGTGGCCCGTTCGGAGGTTTGGAGTCCTGTGGGGAAGGTGCAGGCCTTGGCTAGTAGGTCCTGTGACTAGATGCAAGACGTTCCTGACGAATACCAGTTCTGTCAACGTCCCGTGGCCTACAAAAGGGATGACAGATGCTGATTATATCCACGCTTTCCAGCAAATTGTAATGCCCATTGCACTGGAATTTGCTCCAGAGCTGGTGATCAGTATGTTCGAGAGTAACCTTGTTCGGCACATTCATAACGCACTCTTTCCCATAGTCTCAGCAGGTTTCGATGCAGCGGATGGTGACGATTTGGGTGAATGTCACGTATCGCCTGCTGGGTACGCGCACATGACTCACATGCTGGCAAGTCTGGCTGGCGGTAAGATGGTAGTTGCTTTGGAGGTGTGCAGAAACTTATTACTCTTATATAAATCTTTCATTAAGTATATCGCGTTTCACTTTCAGGGTGGTTATAATCTTGACTCCATATCAAATTCTGCGCTGGCCGTTACTCGCATTTTGCTTGGCGATGCGCCCCCCGAATTACCCCCGATGATGGCCTCTGAAGCTGGTACAGAAACAGTCTGGCATGTAGCCCTAGAACAAAGTAAATATTGGAAGAATATCAACCCAAAAGCATGCGAACCTCGTGAGGGTACGTATACATCATACCCAGAACCGTCTTCTTCGCTGCCCTCTTTACAGAAATGGACGAAATCACGTTCTCCATACCGGAAATCCTCAAAGGACATCGACAACACTTCATGTATTCCCAATATCAAATGCTACAGGTTCCATTGATGCCCGCATACGAAGAGCGATATGGTTCACAGGTGATGTGCACGTAGGTCTTTTTTTTAAAATGGTTCATGATTGCGTAATGACGCTCCTTCAGAGGCGACTTACTTGAGAATGAGACGATTGTCTTATTCGTCCATGAATTGTTTGTGCCCTTGTCATCCTCCGGTGGACATCACTAACCCGAGCTGTCAGTGGAAATTTACGCGTTGAACTAGACGGGAGCGCTATGTGCAACGTCAACATGGAGCATTCATACCTTGTGTGTTTCATCCTTCTTTCTACGTTTGGGTGACCAATGGATCCTGCAGATCGATTTTTCAAAGGACCTTGTTGCTTGGGTGAAGAGCGAAAATTACGCGCTCGCAGACGTAAATATTTTTCCTAGGCCATTCGCAGTTTCGGCATTGCCAACGTTGCTGGTACGTCTGACGGGGTAACATCCAATCCTTCTGAATCGTCATTCGCAGCGCCCCAAAGCCGCAGAGAACCCGGCCAGAGATCTTCTGACGTATCTGTGGGACAACTACATCCAGTGAGCAGAGCCAAAGTCGGGATGATGCTTTTGACTTGAGCTTACCCTTTCTGCGAGGTTATCAAGTGCGAAGCGTATTGTCCTGATTGGCCATGGTCAGGGTTGTCAGTCTTTGATGGACATGATCAACGTCAGACGTAGGTCCTGCTTGGCGATCAAGCTTGCATTATTCTGATAAGTACGACAGGGGTTAATATGATCAGATATGTCAACCTCGTAGTTCAGGTAGTCGGAATGGGGAAGATACCTCTAATACCCAAGGATTCTGAGAGTCTCTCACAATGGTATCGAGAAGTAAGATCCATATCGTATCTTTCAACTTGCAGTACACTGAGAGACGAAAAGAACTCTATAGTCATTCTACATCCTCTACACCCGGCCCTGGGCACGGAGGGCAAGATCCTCAAGCGACATGGACGAATCAAGCAGATTGGTATTTGATCCTTTCTCTAGCACTTGCCTTACATGTTGATTCTGAACTGTTTTCGGTCTTGCAGAGGAAGTTAAACCAATCAAAATCATGATGAAGGCACTTCCAATAATATGCGAGCACATACAGCGACTGAGCAGCCCCAATGTGTAGTAACAGACATGTGTACTTGGTTGATTTTTGGCCATCTTGATCACACTAGCTGTTTGTTACTGCCTCAACTCGTCGGAGTCACAAAAGAGCTGTTCCTCCTCTTTTGCCTTGCCCTCTTTTTCCTTTCTCTATTTTTGTCTTACCCTCTTTGCAAAGGATCTGGGTACATATCACCCATTGCAACTATCAGCTGAGCCTCTCCAATCATTAATTGATGTATCAGTATATATCACTCAAAATAGGCATGTGCCTCATAGGCAAAAATAAAATGATAATATGTACCATGTCCAAAAGTGCAGTAAATAGTACCTGTTAGATTTTTGAAATCCTGAGTTTTGAAAAACATGTGCCATCCATTCACTGTTCACAATGCCTTCATTCAACAGAATGCTGATGCTCATCATCATTATTGTTGGCCCATAATAGTAATGGGACTTGTACTTTTTTACAGAATACTCTGCATGTTTTGCACCTAGACCTTTTCTATGTAGAATTTACATCAGATATGGTGTAATTTGTTTTTGTTTTTTTATGTAAATAAAGTGTAACCTCATTGCATATCTCCAGCATTCACAGGAATGTCTGACTCATCCACAAAGTGTCAAGCTCAGGAGTCCTTGGTATCTGCATGATAATCTGGGCCATGGGCCTTAATGGCTGACTTCAAAAAAAGTGTGTTTTAATGAAGTACAAATCAAAAGTGTTTCAAGTTGCTCTAGAAGTACATTGGGCCTTGACTTGTGTCCATCAGCTTGTTGCATGTCTGGATGGGTTCTAAATTTCAACATATTCTTACTACCAGGTCCATGTTGTGCTTCCAGAAACTGAATGACTATGTAATTGTGGAACTCTTTCCCAAATACAGAACCATGCATGTTTCTGTCTACATTTTCAATTTGAGGCCAGGCAGTGTGACTGTGGCACACCAGCTACAGATGTGCTGGCCTTCAAGTTGAATATTTGAATGATGTACATTGTAGAAGGCAGGAACAGCAGGATGTAGGCAATTATCATTACAAGGAAACAGAGATATACATATATCTAGTCTGTTATACTGAATGCTGAGTCAAACAACTTGAATTGACTCCTTAAGCTTTAAGCCTTATCTCTAGCAGTGGCAAACCTTAGCCCTGAAATATAATGTTTCCCAATCATTAAACTAATCTATTGATTGGATCAAGATTCTAGGGTACTCCAGCAAGCAGCATCATTCCCAACAAAATATATGTTTCTCCAACTTGAACTTTTAAATTGTGGAATGGCATCTTGGTCACTGGCATGCCATATGTATCTTGAATCATTTGGAAGCATTCAACCACTGTCAAAGCCTGAGTGGATCACCCTCCAGTGTCAGTTCATTGCTACATATACATCTGAGTCATTACCATCAGGTGAAGTATAGGAAGGTGTAGGACTCTTAGAGGGCAGACTCGTCACAATGTTGGTAAAGTGTAGGAAGACATTGTCATCATCATCATGCATGCCACAATGGTAGTACCTGTCAATGACCCACTCAACTTACGATGCTCGATAGATATTTTTGGGGCCAAATTAAATTGATTGAGAAGCCAAAGTCACAATAGGATTTTTGCACGGCCAGCCATGGAAAGACACATTGACTAGTTCTTTGATTTCCACATAATCAAAAACAGTGAGTATCCAAAGCGAAGTACCCTAAAAAGTATTCAAAGCCATTCCACCGAACGTCGGCGCGATGAGATTACTCCTACGACTTGGGCTTCAAGGTCAAGAATCGAACCGCCGAGAGTGACGACCAAATCCCCCGACAATGACGCTGAAGATTGTACACCGAGAAGCTCCTCCAAATTGGTCGATGCGAGTGCGATCGCGTCAGATTTGGAAATCCGGCCGTTACTTTCGAGGGCAGCCTACAAGGGGACATACATCACAGCCCATAAACAAAACAGAGCCAAAAGACCGACCCATGCAGCGTCGAAACGCGTGTTACGAGCGCTCCACTGCTCGAGGATACCAATGCCAACCTTCACACCGTGCGCAAGCAAGGTAGTGATCGCGCTCTCTCCAGTCAATGGAGGGCCAGGTAGTCTTGAGAAATAGGGAATATCATCAGTAAGCGAGTATTAAGCGCTCCGCGAACCTACATCCTCCTCATCTCCCATGCTTCAGGGAATGGCCTCGAGGGTGTCACAATCACCCCAATGTTCGCCTCACCAAGTTCTTGAGCTAGCAGATGGGCTTCTGCAGCACCAGCAACCGTTAGTCTGAGGCCCACCTTTCTAATGGCTTCGACCTCCTGTTTCAGCTTGATCAATGATGCGATAATGTCGGCATTTTCCACTTGAACAACCAGCGGGATTTCACCCTGTCGTTGTTATCAGAGGCGGCGACCAAGGATCATGTGTGGAGTTACCTTCGCAACACGATCAAATGGAGTTTCGCCGGTTCCATCTAGCAACAGATGGCGCAAGGCAGCAATTTGAGTGCTTACGCTTCGTGATGTCGAATGGCCAATGTTAACATGTAACGCAGCAGTGTCTTGGACGACAGCGCCGTTTTGCAGTGCATGCGCCGCACCCGTTGAGAATGCAGTACTCATGCCGGCGACAAACCCTCGGGATGAAGGGGGAGTGATCGCCGATGTTACACCAGCGCGGTAAGCAAGTCTAGTTGCCGGAGTTTCAGAAAATAAGATACGGTGTCGAAGAACAAAAACCAACAGAGTATCGCGACCTGCAAACTGCAAACCATCGACAGCCGACACAACTTCACTGCCTTTCAGGATTTTCGGAATGTTAGCGGCCAGAGGATCGAGCACATTGCCATCATGAGTAGAGGTCTCCAGCTGAATTTCCTCAAGACCCAGGGGTGAACCGTAGGATACCAAGCCGGGACTAAGAATAAAAGTTTAGACTGTAGGGAGCCAAGATAACAGGATAGACACACGAGATCGAGCCACCTTGCAGGTCAAAGGACTCGAAAGCCAGAGCCGAGGAAGTCATAGGAGCGAGGCAATCATGGTGTGATCCGTGGCATACGACCTTGCCGTTTTGTACGACGACGGTTCCTGGTTCATTCGCACGAGTACTGAATACTTCTTGGATGCCAGTCCCGCTCCTCTCGTATACACTACTAACGTTAGTGAACACGATGGTATCGACGTTTGCTGGGGTTGCCGTCAAAGGCTGAAGTCCCTGATATTTGATGGCTGCTTCTCTTTCCTTGTCGAAATTTGGGACAGTTGGGGGTGACCGGAATGCGGTTGGTTTCTCGGAGGTATAAGGCTTCTCAATTTGAGGGATACCGTCAATCCAGACTTGCTTAGGAGTTGCGCCTAACGCCAATGGGTGGCTATCCCATAACACGATGTCTGCAGAGAGGGAGTTAATGTAGGCAGTCGCGTTTCCCTGATGATCGCTTGCCTGCATCATAACCTGCGCAAAATTCCGGTCTATCACTAGCGTATATCGCCAGACCAGCCGTGCGTACCTTCGCGGATATAGCCGACACGGTGATCCAGGCCAAGTACTTTCGCGGGAGTAGAAGTGACGGAGGCAAGGGCAATATTGGGATGAAGGCCGTAGTAGTGGGCCTGTTGTGCCTCAAACAGTAGGTACCGGGAGTTCAACACAGGATGGTCACTCTGAAAATACTTCAGTTCTCATCACGGAGTCACATTATGAGTGAATGGCACCTTCATCACGACACCTATCCCGTTGTCGGCCAAGATGCGCGGAGCAAACTCGGAACCTCGGTAAGCCTCCCGCTTGTATCGAGCGTTGGTTGCGAACAGAGCAACAGCCGGTGTGTGATCTGTATGAGGATGAGAAGGATTGCGGGAAAATTATGGAGAAAAACATACTGTACGCTTTCTTAAGAGTTCCGGGAACCAAGTAGGTCTCGTGCGCATGGTGGAAGGCAGCCAAGGGAAATTTGAACTCGTTCGTAAGCTGAAGCTCATTTGATCATCCCCACCATCCAACTAGGCATAGTACGTACCCTAACAAAATCGTCAAGGTCAACTGTTTCGTAACAGTGAGTATGAATCTAGGAGAAATCGCGCATCAGTGAGAGCCACAAAATTTTAGTGGTGATAGATACCTTGACGCGACCTCTAAGAACATCAACGAGAGCCTCCCATTGAAGGTCGTCAGGGAAATCACCGAGACCGTCCCAATCACCAGCCAAGGCTTTTGCACAGTAGGCGTCTTGATTTTCTTTGATCTTGCGGGCTGTATCATAACTGGGGTCGATGAGTCAGTAAATGCTTGATCGATTGCATGATTCTTACGCTTGGCGCCACGCCCAAATGTTGTCCATGCGGGTATAGTCATAAACGCCATCTATAGGTATATCGTAAGCCAGACATTATATTGTTGGAATTACACACATACTAGGGTTCTCTCCTGGAAATTCATGCTAAATGTTGTGTATTAAAAAACAGCTAAGGTCATCGGAGACGCACCACATGCGTGTCTGAACAAATAATGAGAAAGGATGTCGCTAGTAGCATGAAACTCTCACTTCATCTGCCTCCAACGGGGTGGCAAGCTGGGATCAACGCGTGTGTCGTTGATATTGTAAGGTGGTTCAAGCAACATAGACGAGGGTGTGCGCTCCTCAGTGGGACGTAGTTTGATAACGAATGCTTGTCCTCCTACACACCAAGTTAGTAAGAACTTCCAATGAACCAACTTAAAGAAGTTGAACCAATTGCATTCGCTGAACCCGGTAGAACATTGGCGGTCGTGACGCCCCCAGATATGGAAAGGCTGTACGCGTCATCGCGTGTATTAAGTCCGTCCAGGCTTCGCAGCCACGGTAAGATGGGGCCTGATAACAAATTGTCAGGATGGATGGACTTCGGCGAGATGGGTAGAGTAACCCTTCAAAGAATTAGTGTCGCTTGCCCCATTGAGCTCAGGGACGCTATCGACTCCAAGATGAGAGTGCATATCGACTATTCTGTAATGCAAATATCACAGACAATCTGAAGGAATGCAAATGAAATTTACCCTGGCGTGACCCAACTCCCATCCGCATCGACCGTGAGGAGATCTTCGAACGCTTTCAGGCTCTCCTGAGAGGTAGACCCTACGAACTTTATGATGCCCTTGTCTAATACGATGTCCGTGCCGTGGAGCTCGCCATCTCCCGTCCAGACAGACGCATTTTTGAGCAACGTCGCGCGAGTGCCGGGAACGAAACGATCAGACTGGGTTCTCTGCGCGAAATTAGGAGGGGGTCCAGGCAGTACATGGAGCATTCTGCATTTCTGAAGTGTTTCTTCGGTGTGAAGGGGTAATTTAACAGAATGGTTCGCTCCGAACGTGTGGTGGGAAGAAGACCACAGCCAGACAGCGGCAGCAGCGCTGCAAAATACGAAGACGCGTGACAGCTTCCTCCTGCGGGCCGGGGGTCTATCAACGGACCCAAGGGGTCCCCGACTCGGAGCGTGATACGATGGAAGTTTATCCATGACCTAGGTGTTGACTGGAGGGGCTGTGGGACAGAAATAAGAAACGTTCAGTCGTTATATATGTGACTTACAAAGTCAGTCCAACTGGCAAGTTCTCGTGCTGCAAGGACCTTGGGAAGAACGAGATAAGAATGTCGGTCATGCGGATGCCTCTGAGAAATACAACCGCTTGCACTGCCACAATTCGGTAGACTCGGAATGGCGACCACCGAGGCAGCGTCACTGAAACCGAGGCCGCCTGTCGTGCAACCCGGCGTCGGGAACAACATTATCATCAACCCGAACCAGGTGAGCACGATCGTCACATTGCCCCACAACATGTAGCGTGTTGACGAGTGGCTGGAGCGTCTGAATCCGGTCCTCGAATGTATCCGCAACGTAGGCAAGGAATTCGGCGACATCATCCCCGACTTCCAGGTGGGCCGTACCACGTGCATATTGTTTCTGAGGTATCTCCCTCTTCATTTGGATTCGTGGGCAATCTCCTGATAGACTGTATAAATGACAGCCTGAGGTACCACAGACTTCATCCCGAATACATCCACACCCGAATCGAAAAGCTTGGACAATCGTACAACCTCAGAATACTCCTCATCATGTGTGACGTCGTACGTGCCACGGACAGTTCAGGATCTCTTTTATTCATGCCACATACCTTCAGAGTGAACACCAGGAGCTAATCAGAGAGCTCACCAAAGTAACGCGCCAGCTTCCCTCTTTCATAGCTTGCTACAGACAAACGTCACAGGTGTGTCTGATCAACAGTATTACCGTCATTGTTGCATGGAGGTACGCACATGTTTGCCTGCCTCTAGTCGCTCGCTCTGACGCCACGCCAAAAAGCAACGATGAAGCCGGTCAGTACATCGCCACGTTCAAGCAATTCGAGCACAAGCCACCAGACCTCATCAAAGAACGCGTCGACAAAGACTACGATTCCCAGCTGCGCACTGCACTCACGAGCATCAACAAGGTCAACAAAACTGACGTAGAGACACTTCGCACGTCGCTTGGTGTACGTGATCGATATTGAGTTCATTTCACATTTATGTCTATTCCTAGAGCTTCGCGGATATCAGCAGGGCGTCTTCGGAGAGACTGCGAACCTTGCCTGGGTTCGGCCAGGTCAAGGTGAGAAGGATAAAAGATGCCTTCCAGAAACCATTCCGCAATCAGTCGACGAGCGCAGCGTTCTCGCTTGGTGGCCAACCACTGCCTGCACCAGCTTTAGCGACAAGTGCAGTATCACTGGCTAGTCCAATCGAAAAGGGAAAGGAGAAGGAAGGTTCCCCACTAGCCTCCATTCCGGAGCGGGAACCTAGCCCTGTGTGGGACATCGAACTCGACCTTGTTTAACCAATAGATGCCCCGTGTAACAGTGGATTACCGATTAGTCGATCATCGATCATCATTCAAGCCCAAGCTCAAGGTCTGATACATGTTTCCTAGTTTTAGATAATGTTATAACAAGGACTGAGCTCCGTTTAGTTCATTGAAAGGGCTCAGATCCTTTCACAGCACATCAAAAAATCGAGCATTCCACCTTGTGGCTAGCTAAACGCGTGAGAGCAATAGTAGAATGTTTCTAACGTAATCTCAACACGAGGTAAAGTGATTTTAACAGAAGCTACATATAACTGACTGAATATATTATGTGCTGCTCACAGAATACCGAAGGATTATCGTAACGAGGATTAGAAATGCAAGACTAGCTGCGGAGGAAGCGCCGAGAACATAAACACAGCGACAGAGCAAAGGTTAGCCTCTAGTACTTACGTACGTTAAAACGAAGCTTATCCGCAGTTGCTCACCGGCGTTGAGGCGAAAAATAGGCTTTGAGAGTGGATGCCCGCTGGCGTGGACGAATACCGATGTGTGCCATACGGTCATATCTAATGCGCATCGTTAAACGTTGTATCGCCGCCTTTGTTCTCGATCGATCCAGGTGGGCAGCACGGGTGTCAACTGTGATAATCAGCGTCAGGGATTCCCTTACGTGGAAACTTGGAAATTCAAGTGGTAGTCTTACCAATCTTACTCTGCAGAAGCTCGAGGACTCTACAGAGGAGTTCGAGTGGCGGTACCGGGGGTTTCTTAGGTTTGCCTGGGCTCCCTTGTATCAATGTATTGCTAGCGGACGTGTTGATAGCACGCTCTTCTTCAACATACGGCATAATATCATGGAGAGCTACGGATAGGATGTTGACGTAATGTCCAAGGACCTCATAATCGGTTGATTCGTTTGTGACATCGAATAGCTCGCAGGATCCAGCTTCGGGGGAAAGGAACAAGATGAGTGGTTCCAGTGAAGGTATCTTGCCCTGAACAACGCTCTCATTATTGTTGAGTGGAACATGAAAACAAGTGCACACACTTTCGGTCCCATAGGCGTGGAAATCAGGAGGGAGTACGCTAGACGATGTGCAATGCATCTCGTTCGACCCCCACTACTTGCGAAAAACGAGATTAACCGAGCCTTGTCGACAGGAGCCAGCCGCGCAGCAAGGTTCAAAACTTTTTCGTGTATACCATGGAGCTAAAGCAAGCCAACATCGGTTATGTAGCACGGGAAGGGGTGAAGCATCGACCCACAAGATGATCCGTCGCCCCATGGTTGCAGATCGCGTCTATGGTAATATTCAGCTGCGTACGTAAGTTGTCCGAAGTCGATGGATCAAGCCCGACGAGGAGCAGGCTCAACACCACATCCGCTACGTCATCCCTAGCAAAGGCACCAGCACTGCATAATTTTTCGTAAGCAGGCGGATTATTGAATCATTACTAAAATTTTCACTGACAATGCTGCAGTCCTCACGATCGCAAGAAGCCTTTTCAAGGCTTCTGGGAGAGCCGCGTGGTCAGCGGTGTTCTCTGGAGCATACTCTCCTCTCAATCCAAGTTCCCCGAGGATCGAGGGGCTCGCACCCAGTCGAAGCAATGCAAAAAGGATAGCAGTGAAAGGCATGTGTACTGTACGTGGGTTCAACTCCCACAGATCACGAAGAGCGACGCCGACAGCATTTGACACTTGGGAGGAACCAAAGAGTGCTATTAAAATGTCAGCATCACGCATATGAATCACAAGAACAACCTACTTAAGACAAGAATTTGAGACATATTTGACATCAGGATTTTAGGAGGAACGATGGCGAGCGCTCCAGCGCAGAGTACCAGGTCAACTAGTGTAATATCTAAAGAAATATCATGGGCTTCATGACCCAAATTTGAATCTACACAGAGAGCACACGTACCACCACTTTTGAATGACTCGTCTAGAAAAGTAAGAATAGGATGTCCCGATAAAGGCGGTGTCGACACGGAATCGACCACCATGTCCGCATCTGAAGGCCACACCCACAGAGGAACACCCGAGGTCACTTTCTGTTTTGTCTGCACCTTCGCTTTCTTTTTGCTATCCTGGTCGCCAGTAAGTATCTTGTTGATAGCCTCACCGGCACCAGAACCCAAAATCTTGGACTCGCGGTCTCCGACAGTAAAGTCCTCCACATCATCAGCATCAGCAGGGCTTGTCGACTTCCAAGATTCGTGTACAGCCTTCCATGCAGCTTGTTCATCTGTGAGTGATAATTGATCCATTGTGCCGAGTTCGTCACCGGAACCGACCGAAGCCTCGCAAGAACCTTGCCGAGTTATTTCTTCGGCCCGACGAAAGGCGCCACCACCAGCACCACGCTTGTCTTGTCGCTCCTTCTCGCGTAAAAGAGTCTGCAGAGGGTTCTTAGCTTGTGACTTCTTGTGGTGTGATGAAGACCCTAGTTTCGTCACGCCGACAGAAGTTGAGGGTATGGCAGCTGTCATCGGCAGTCGAAAGGACGGGGCAACTTTATGGATTCTCAAGGATCTTCGCGTCGGAAGAGAGTGACCATCTGGGGAAGTGTATGGGCTCATAGCCGGGTCATTGAATGCCGAGGGCACACTCGACAATGGAGAAGAAAATATGTCATTCCTTTTCCGCGGGGCAGAATATCGGGCACTGAGAAAACATGGATCAGTATTCAAATTTCGCCTCATTGACACCCGGGCTTGCCTCTGCTTTTTTGAACCACCAATCAGGAGAGCATCCATAAGCTCGTCATCGTCACTATCGTCGAGTTCACGATACACTAGTGTTTCTTCTTCGTCGCTGGATAGGGCAGCGGCACGCGCCTTCGCTTGAATCTCCGCAATGATCTTGGCAGTCTTGGTTACCGGATCCAATGATTTGGGGGTAGCGGGGAGCGGAAGGGGCCCTTTCGTGTCAGGTGGTGAAGGAAGACATGTGGACGCATCGAGAGGTGTTTGAGGAGTAGCGCTCCTCTTGCTTATTTCTGCGGAACAGAGGGCCACGTCCAATTGCAAGGACGGACACCGCCCCGCAATTAGAGGCGGACAACGGAGAGAAGATGAGGATGGGTCCACTTGCAGGGCATCCTCGCGCACGCGTAAAGGGGAGGGAGTGGAGGACTGAAACGTCTTCCGTCTCCACGAGCGCACACCTTCCACCACTTTTCCAAGATCGCGCGATTCTGGAGCAGGGAGAACGAGTTCCGCCTCGTCAGATTGACTGCTGTATACAACTTGCTTACTGGAATCTGTGGGGGATGTTACCGACAACGTGATGCTGTGCGCCTGCGTAGACGCCGGTCTCTGAGCCGGCCCATTACGGGAGGGGGACCTGACGTAGACGACCGCGGTCGGCTTTTCAGCATCTGGATCAGGACCGAACACTCTCATCCGCTTTTTTGGGGACTTTCGCTTGGTAGGGGAAGGAGCAGGCTTGCTTGTGTCAATAGGGGCATCAGGCGAGCAGGCGCGCTTGCGCGATGCCGTTGAAATGTTACGCATCTGGGGAGGAGCACCTGGAAGACATGAGAAGATCAAGACGGGTGAGTCAGTATGTATATCCTACTGGAATGGGTACGCTCGTCCTCCACCATAACTTTTGAGGCGCGCGTCATCGGCCTGCGCGTCACGGACGTCGTCGTTGAGGGAACCGAGGATGTTGCAGATGGGAGTACCGACGCGGAGGATGGCTGGTGAAAGAAATCTGTCAACTTCCTGTTTTTGATTCTCGATGAAGTTTTTGGAGGCATGATGGTGGTTGGAGTCAAAGTTACCTCGAGGCAGACAACTTATTACTGCTCGCGACGCGCCGAACGCGTGACGTTGCGTGACGTGACATCACATAACGCGTCAGTGCTAATCGACAGCTCAGATCCGTCTCGGAGCTGTCCACACCATGAACGTGTGCAAAGCGTCTTCGTAATTCAAATATTGTATGTAGTACAGGAAATGCGGGTGTTATTCTAACAAAATGCAAATGCATAGGCGAATAAAAACATGTTGAACTTGCGGCCTTTCGTGTGCGAAACAAAGGAATAATTAGAATGCAATAGGTTCATGCTCGTCGATGGTTGGGTGTCTATTGTGTGATGCCGAGTGAGGATGCAGTGGTGAACTAGGAGAATGAGAATGGCGAGGCGATGATCCATTAGTCGATGAATACTGTGATTGGGACGCTGGACGCGAATGTGATCCAGCAGATGGCTGCAAGGACCAACGCCGCGGTAAGAGCGAACCAAGTGTCGTAGAGCCCGATTCCTCGGAGTAGGCACTTTCATCTGAAGTAATCTCCGAGGGACTTTCTGGATAAGGTTGGTTCATGTTCGGGTCTAGTGGAACGTTCCCCTCTGGAGTAGGGTTTCTGGGTCGTCCTGCCAGGTCTTCTTCGTCCTTCCCCTTTTCCAGAGCGGATGCGTCAGAAGTTGATGACCTGCGGCGTTTAAACCTTGCAGGCATCTTGATGAAGCCCATGTTGACAACTGTGTTGGTGAACATGACGATAACGGCGGCGGAGATAATGACAGCAATGACAAGGCCGATCACAACACGAGGAATGGCGGCTACATGGAGGTTTTCAACAAACGCGATCAGTAAACCAGTGCATACGAGTCGCGTGAGTGCCAAATACGTCGCGAGAATGTCACCGCCCCTCGTCTTGTGAGGTTTAATCGCCACCAGGTATACGAAGATCGCACATTCAATGACCAAGATGGCTATGACCTGCACTTCTCCATTGGCTTGGGCAAACGCAATGAAGATGGCTTTCGTAACAATTGCACCGAGGAACGGTATGCTGGAAAAATACTTTTCTGGCCGGTATTGGGCAAATATAGGGCCGTATGCAGTAATGGTCTTGGGCTGCGTGTACAAGGTACGAGGTGTGGCACGGATTGTGCAGAGGACGACCTGGAAGATAGAGAGCAAAACAAAACCGAGCACCCCAAGAAGGAGCACCACAGACAACAAGATCGACAACCACGAGTCTCGGAGCGTCCACTGATATAGCGCGAAAATGCTGATAGGAGTAATTCCAATAAGGCACTAATTTCCATGCTTGCATAAACAACTATTCGGAGGTTGAAACAGCTCCGCACTCACCACACGCAATAGCCACGAATACGCGAACTGTGGATACAACTCTTTGAACTGGATCAACCTGAGGGAATTTCTCCGTCGACCGAGAAACAGTACAAGACCGTACACCAGTGCAAGCGCTGTTAATAAGATTGCCAGAACCATCAGCGCTACAAGGAATATTGTCATGAAAGCATTGGCTGTGGCGGTCCCTGAGTATCCGATGTAAATGGGAACACCGGCTTGGAGCACATTGCTCGAGGTTGAGGTAACGGTCTGGACAATTCCGGGGTCTTCTACTTCACCAACGCTGCCGGCGAACGTAGAGTCTCGTTTCGAGAGATCCCCCAAAGCGAACAGTGTCTCTGCGACAAGGCTATTTGGTTGCAAGCTGGAAAATAATGCAACGGCCGCATTATAAGGGCTAAGTTTCCTATTGACCAACGCGACCGCTGAACCAGCGGTTGCATTTGCCATGTTGCCTCCAGTAAGATGGCGCATGTCGTTGATCGAGACCTGAATTGGGGAAGTCGCCGAAGCCTGAAACAGACCCAGCGCCCAGGAAAAGTTGGTCGCGAAGGCAATGTAAACCGACGAATAATTAAGATCGAGAAGGGCTGTCGAAGCTGTCCATTGGAGCAAATAGAATATGTCGAGTAAACGGAATGGTGACAGTGCCTCGGGCGATGGCGAATACCAAATTGCGGAAAGCAGCGCGAGAAGAGCAAGGGCACCTGCAACCCATTCTACTGCAACTTGGTGCGCTGACCACCCGTTGGACAACGTTGCTTGAACGCAAGCCTTGAGCTTTCCGGTCGTGACATCATGAAGTGTCAACTGCACATACCTACCAGAAACTGAGAAATGATACCAGGGAGAGGTTTATGGAAACTCACGCTTCTAGGTCTGGTACCTGAAATACTATGCCTGGGATCTTGTTACCAACTCCCAGAGAAGGCGGTAGAGAAATGGAATCCGATCCAGTAAAGTTATAAGTTGGCAATGGGCATAATGCACCATTGAATAAAGAGCAGAGGTCGAGCGTGTAATTGACATAATGGACTCCGTATGCATTCAGTAAGATGTTAGCGGACACGCTGACGTTGGGTTGCTATCGAGAGAAAGAAAGGTATAGAATTGACACCGAGAAATGCGACACAGTATAGTATGAACTCACGACACTTGCTGCAGAGATGTTAAACCAAATGGACGTATTCTGTTGGAAGTAGGCGACATCGAATTGTTGAATAAGGAGAGCATCGGGTTCTGAGCAGTAAGTGACAGACGACGTGACTAAAGGAATGCGAGTCAATC
The DNA here is from genome assembly GCA_038089855.1 of Royoungia palumana. Lineage (NCBI taxonomy): Eukaryota > Fungi > Basidiomycota > Agaricomycetes > Boletales > Boletaceae > Royoungia > Royoungia palumana. The sequence goes on along the minus strand of JBBPLQ010000076.1, from coordinate 16,822 downwards.
ACAGAACACATGGCGCGTTGGGCAGAATGGAGACGTACAAAGCGAACCATCCGCAGCAGCGACTTGAAGGGCAGAAAGAAGAAGTAACAACGGAGTAAGACGTCGCATCCGGGCGACGAGCATGTGGTTGAAATGGGTGGTTGAGAAGGAAGGGGTGGATACGGGCCAGCTATCGCGGGGAACTTGACTCGGTGACTAGGTCAATATATGTAGTATTTCATTAAGTTCCATGTCGGAAACACGCCTTGTTTTCATTTGTACTCACGAATCTTATTGTTTGTTGTCAAAAAGGCTGTGGTTACGACGTGTAGTCCTTCAATTGTTGCAAATGGCACAATGCCACCGCTTCAGAAATAAATTGACGGGACTCCTTTTCGATTCCGAGAAGGCTGTAAAGGCTGGATGCTGGAGTAATTAGAAACCGAAGGTGCTGAAAATATATAGGCCAACCTGACATATGGATGGCGTCGACGTAGCGACTCGGAGCTCCTGAGCAGGCTCCAACGAATTATCGTCATGTTCAAATTGCCGAGATTAGCCGTCACGTGGCTGTGGCGTACTGCTGCTACAAATGGAGGCTGCTGTGGCACGGCGTTTCACCAAAATTTCTGCAATTGCAGTGCGAACCTCGTTTTCTGACGAGTTGCTACGTATAGTGCGAGTTCTAACCACAGCCCGAACTACTTCAAACTCTACAAAACGCAATTGTTAAAGACCGTTCATGTATACCGCTCCACTCGCTACGTAAGATAAGCGCAATGGTCATAGTTTCCACGTTGGTTCGCACCCCACCAGCTCGGAAAAAGGTGGGATGTTCCTGCAGCGCCTTGTACAGCAAAGGAAAGAATGAACACCATCACTTGGGTTCCTCCATCAAGCGCTACTCTAAATGTCAACATCGGTACACAGTCGATCGATCCGAAGACTCACCGGCACCGACAATGTAATTATATTGAGCAAACCAGTGAGGGTGCCGTGTACGCAACCACCACTGGGAAAGGAAGCCCACCGCAAAATGAGAGAGAATCGAAGAGTTGATTCCTACATGGAGCCATCCAATGAAATAGCTGTTACGCCTCAGCAATCAGCTAAAGCGTGGCGGAAACTATGGGTACGGACATACGCAATGATGGGTGTGTAGAGATAATCAAACCGGAGCTTTGGCCAGGACCGGTGCGCAACCCAGAACGGGATGGGCACGAATAAACCAACGAGGTACGCCCATGGCACCCACTGGTACCGCTGGCCGACTGAGAACAGTTCATGGCTGAGACCACCCCATGCGATAGCTTGAGAATTATACTGCTGCGGTTGCTGGCCGGACCATATCTTTGTTCCCTGAATGGAAAGAAGAATCTCCCGTTGATTATCAATGATGCAGTTCATCAATACTGCTCAAGCGTGAGCGAATGAAAAAGTTGGACGGCTACATGTCTTGCTTACCAAAGTTCAACACGGCGCCAAGGAGTGTACCAATGATCTGGGCTACGAATGCAGCACGTGGAGGAAGTTTCGCGTCTTCCAAAGATGGGAAAAATCAGCAAGGGGCGGTGGAACCTGAACACACACACATTGAGCAATCTTGAGATCCCGGAGTAGCAATAACGCCTGGGTCACGGTGTCTGTCACGGTGTTTCAGCTTCGAATTGCAGGATATAACCTCACTTACTATAGCTGTAGAGCACAAAGTACATATTTGCCATTGGTTTTCCAGGATGCAGAAATCCCCCAACCATTTGCATGAACCTTTCGAGAGTGTCAATTTCTCACACTCCATGATACCGCAACTCACGGTTGTATGATAAACCCGATGCCGGTGATAGCGTAAAGCGCTCCAAAGAAGAGGATCGACACTGTAGCCAATAAAGATGCAATCAGGAAGCCCCACCTACACGAAAGCACTTAGTAATCTTGCCCTGCAATCACTTGACATGTAACCGACCAAGGCAATGTAGTGTCAGTCTTGTAGATAACGACCAACGCCACGACAGCAGAGAGCACAAGTATCAAAAAATACCAGCTTTTGGGTGCATCTGGATACTTTTTTCCTCGTCAGAAGTATTTCCGAATAAACAAGAGCGACTTACTTTGAACATCTCCAAATAATGAGGATCAAGTTCATCGGTTTGCTCCACCTTCCTCATGCCATCGTCTTGCCAGAACTTCCAATCAAAAGTCTTCCAAGATTCTGTGAGGGCTTGAGGTGTCGCCCAGCTCCAAGCAGAACGAAGGTCATCGAAATTCCAGAGGAGGAGATGTGTGAACGTCGCAGCGAGACCCATATTTGCAGCTAGTAGATTGATCACACAAGTAGCAGAGTACCAAGGAAGTCCTTGCTCCGCAAGCAGTGTTGGATCGACCTCGTAGTTCGAATTAAGGATCAGCGTTTGATTGTATTGCGTACCGTTCTCATAGTAAAGCAATTGAGAAAGCTAGAGGAGAAAGAGCATTCGACGCACGCAGAATGATTCGTTGGACCAGACCTACGAATGGAAAATTTTGCGCCTGCCAGATGTTGTTATAATATACAGCAACAAAGACGACCCTGATTAAATCGTGCTATCAAGCAATGCGTGGCTCAGCAAGTCGACCTACATGCAAAGTATGTAGCCAATGAAGTTGGAAAGCTAGTAAGTTATATGACGTTAGGCATACATGAATGGTGGTGAATAGGGAATCTAGACTTACTTGTGCCTTGAGTGGAATGGTCATAGGATTGATACCACCAGATATATACTAAAGAAAGCAGTTAGCCATAAGCGGAGGAGCATAAAACATACACACCTGCCAGTCGAAGCAGATGGACAGCAGTCCAAGACCCTCATTGCCATTGGTGCCACCGAAAACACGAGATACCGCCGAGTCATTCGGATTAGCTAGACAGAAGACAGAGAGTCCTGTAAGTAATGGGAACATCCACGCGGGGAAAAGTTCCCAGACAAAAATACTGTCCGCCACTGATCAGATATGCATACTCGGAATAGTTGACGACTTACGCGCAGAATACAAAATAAAACATTCCGAGCTTTCTCCGTGCCACGTGTCCGCCCTCAAACAGTGCGTCAAACATCGAGACAAGGGGAAGCACGGTAGGATACAGCATCTTGGATGGATATAGCAGAATGGCTATGCAGGTGGAAGTATATTAAGTCCAGATATCTGCATCAAGCCTTCAGGAAATACACACAACGCATCATTCCACCAATTCCATAGCCGAGTAGCTGACTTGAGAACAACAGGAAAATTGAAGCACCAGAATTCGGAGTCATGTTGTAGTACAGGCGCTGGACAGCCAGTACTTCAGTGCCGAGGGCCGAGTTGGCTGCGGCGCTTGCCATGATAACAATGAATGCATTCTCCTTCTTGTTGAATGGCCCCTGGATGCCACGTGTTTAGGATCAGTCGAAGAGCTCAAAATAGGATCAATTATAAAGTTACCGGGTTCAACCATTTGAGATACCGGCGACGAGGAACAAAGGTTTCCATGAATATACCCAATACATATGACACGACGGCAAGGAACATCAAGGAAACGAGCACGCTTTGCTGGTCACGATGGTGAAAAGAATGTAGTCGAAGCAACGGAACTACTCACAGGCTTAAAATAGTAGATTTCAGCTTTGAGCATCATAAGTAATAAAGATTTTGTGTGCGAATAGTGTGACTCACCGAGAACCCCACCGAAGGTAGAAAGACCGATACCGATGAGGAAGGCCCGGAAAGTCCAAGGGTTCAAGCCCGGGTCGTCTGCAATGGATATAACATGAGTCACAATAGCACGTTCGTCGTAGAGGATCCTATCAGTGTCCTCGGCTACGGACTCGACGGTCGCGGTCTCGAGATCATGTTGTTCACGACTGGACTTCTCGTCAGCAGTAGCTCCCGAGTGGGCCATCCTGCCAGTGGAGGAGAAAACGGCGTATGAGGATGTAATTTCCTCCTGAGCCCTTTTTATTATGATGTAGGGAAAGGCACAGGGCAGACGTTTGGTTGTAACCGCACTTCGGCACCCACTGGCACCGCCTCGTAGGAAGATGTGTCCCATACATAGATACATGAATAACAACAACAGCTCATGCTAAGCGCGAATTTTGGTGAACGGTTGTTCAGTGTTCACTGGATGACTAATCGATGCGACCTCTTTTTAGGACTTTTGACATTCTTGCATGCACTCTGACTCCACTGGGTCGAGGAAAACAGAAGGCATTACGAAGGAGAAGCATATGTACGTGGTGCCCTTCTGATAGGTCATCTCTACACGCATGAAAATGGCAAATCAAGGTGGGTGCTCTAGTTGTCATGAATCGGCTCGTTGGCGCCCCATTCAGACTACTCGTCTCATACCTGACATTGTCCCCGTCCTTTCCGAAGCCCGTTTGGGATACCAAGGCCAAGGTGAAGAAGGCGGCTCGCGACTCGCTTAAGTCCTGTGCTTTGATTTCCAACAGGGACATCGAGCGCTTTATTTCGGCTCTTATTTCGGCACTGGTAATGCGGTCGAGGTCCCCAATGCCATTCAACTCTTTTCGGCCACTACGTTAGTCTCTGAAGTAGACTGTCGACCTGCAAACCTAAGCGCTCAAGCGCTCATTCAGCAGATTTTTTTGGTTAACTCAAGGAGGGATTACGAACCTGCCTTATATGGACTAATGGCATTGGGTAATGTGTTGCTCTAGTTTTTTTGAATGCTGTTGATTACTCGTGAATGCCGACTTGTGTCGGCGAAAACCTTGCTTGACCTGTCATCTATAAATTAAACTTATGTTAGTTAACATTATTGGTCATGTCACTTTTGAGACATTTTTTCTTGGAAATAATTTGTCAGTTTTCATTCTCTTGACTACTCTCTATGCTTTACATCAGTGAACTGGTTAGCTGATAGGACTGCAGGACTGACAGGTACTTCGGGTAGCAGTGAGACTCGAATGATGTAAGGATTTATTGTATTAGAAAAAGATATACCATTAAAAATAACATATACCTGAATATCTGGTTGCGACTTGAATTCTCGATGTGCAAGCAATGATCAATAAGATGGTATGCCATGATAGGAAGTCACAATTGTAAAGTAGTGTATATACATCATTCGGATGGGCCTCATGGGCAGTGAGGAGACTATTGGTAGCTAAGAATGGCATGGAAGGTCTCCTTATCTGTGAAGGAGTTGACATAGAACTCTTTACCAAGTTCCAAGCTGTTGTCGTGGGTCATACTTTGTGGGACATTAGGACCAAACTTGGGAATCAACTGGATGACCTGGCACACATTGTCCAAGGGGACAATGTTACCCAAATGTTGGCCACCACTCCGAAGCTGACAGCAAACAAGAAACATCTCTAGGCCATCGACTGGAACAGCAACATGAATCCCATTCATGTCCTGTGAATGAGTGGTAGAGAAGTTGAAGAGTTCTGCATAAATGAGGGGCAGAGAGGTAGGCTCAGTGATGGGCTGCAATATCGTACGCACTTGGGCAACAAGGAAGCCTGGATATGTGTCAGAATATGAAGTGAGATGGACAGCTGTGAACACGTATGCTCAGCATTCACATCAGGAAAAATAAAATCACCACTCTCATGAACAATAAGAACAGTGAAACAACCCTCAAAGTGTAGAGTGTTGTGTAGTGGTCCTGTTTAGAGCTGGACTAGAGCTTAGAGGAAGTGCTTTAAGGGGAAGACACAAGTTGATTAAACTGAGGAGTATCAACTCAGTACATGGGTTTATATACTACTCTATAGTATTTGTACGTATTTAGTCTATTCTAGAATGTTCCACTGAGGGGCATTCACTATTGGAAGATAAGGTGTGAGTCATATGATGTCATAGATAAGGCACTGCCTTGTGGCATATCAAATGGAAGGGAAAAGCATAGCTTTGGCATGAGGCTTATGAGGCTGTGTCCTCTAGGGATGAATGCAAGGGAACAACATAGTGTGAGGTTGGATTGAATGTCTTGTCAAAAGACTTGTGTGGTTCACTAGGAACGAAGAGTGTAGGAAATGGGACGAGGTTAGAGGCGTTTGTAACAAACAGTGTTTGCCCAACCACAAGGTAAATCGGGTCTTGGAGGTTCTGCTTGAACAGTCTGAGGGGGAGTGAAACAACCTCGAAAGCCGAGACTGTTAAAGTGGAATTGGGAGTAAGAGTGGTTGTCTGGCTAGTTAAGAGGGAGAAGATCGAGAGAACTTTACTGAAGTTCTCCGATGTTGTATTGGGTATATATACTGTCCACTGTGTGTGGTTGTATTTACGATAGTACACTAATAAGGAATGTGGTACGATACTCTGTATCTAATTGTCATTGGTTAGTATGTATGGCGCCATCAAGGCTGTGCATAAGTATTTTATGATTGGTAGATAAGCATGATGTCATAGATAAGGGCTGTGCTTGGCTATGCAAGTGTGGCAGTCAATGGGGTTTGATTCCGAGCATAGGTTTAGCATGAGGCATGGGAGTCTAGATTGAAGGGAATGGGTCTAGGCATGAATGTAGGGGAACGACGTATGATGGTTGATGAACATGGAGTTTAGGGAATGGGATGTCATGTGATTGATTAGATAATGAGGGGAATATAGGGGTTATAGATAGGGGTTTGAGAGCGTCTGTAACACTACCCCCCTGCTGTTGGTCAGATTCCAAATGACCGATAACATGTTCATGTAATTGTACAGATGCGACTGAGACATCCGTACTTGATTCTGGTAGAGGGTTAAACATAGATTGGAAGTTTTCATAAGTGACCCTTAGTTTACGCGGGGCGGAGGGGTGGGTTTCATGGAAGAGTTTTACCACGTCCGGGCTGTTTGTTAGGTGTTTAGCCGGTTCCCATGTCCTGTCCATTTCATCGTATCCTTTCCAGTGAACTAGGTATTCAATACCCCGTCCTTTGAATCGAGAGTCAACGATATAGTCAACTTTGTATTCTTCATCTCTGTTTTTGGTTACTAGGACCGGTCTGGGTTTGTGAGTAGGTTGGCCGTCAAGGCGTTCCCGATAAGGTTTGACCTGTGAGATGTTTACTACTGGATGGATTTTGATGTGGCGTGGGAGTTTAAGTTCCACTGCATTAGGTCCTTTCATAGATGTGATTTCATAGGGTCCGATCCATTTGTCGGATAATTTACGCGACCGGTTAGCGATATTTAGGTTGTCTGTAGCAAGCCAGACTTTATCGCCAGGTTTGTAATCCGGTGCGGTTGTTCTATGTTTATCTGCTTGGGTTTTCATATGTTCCTGTGCCTGCAGGATGTTTTCTTTTGTTTGTTTTGAGATTTCTGACATATCTTTTATGAATGTATCCGCGGCTGGCGTGGAGGTTGCATGTGGTTCTATTCCCATGCATGGCATATATGAATGTGTAATGGCGAAGGGAGCGTGTTTGGTGCTCGCATTCCTTTTTGAGTTGTAACTAAACTGTGCGATTGGAAGCCAGTTGCTCCATTCTGATTGGTTTTCTGCACAGAACAACCGAAGGAATTGTTGTACTTCGCAGTTCATACGCTCCGTTTGTCCATCCGTTTGTGGGTGGTGAGCTGTGCTCAGTTTCGGAGTTATTCCTAGGTTTTTACATATGTCTTTCATAAGTTGTGAAGCGAATTGTGGGCCTCGATCTGAAACTATAGATCTTGGAAGGCCATGATGTTTCCATATGTGGCTTAGGTATAGTTTTGCTAATTCTAGTGATGTGCATGTTTTGTTCGTGGGTATGAATTCAACTTCTTTAGAGAAGCGATCCACGACTGTGAGAATTGAATCATATTTTTGTGAAAGGGGAAGATCTGTGATGAAATCTGCTGAGATGTCTTCCCATGGTGCATTTGGTGGTTCTAGGGGTTGTAGATTACCCGAAGGAGGTTGATTTCCTGTTTTGAACCGTGCGCATCTTTCACATTTTGATACATAGGTTTTGACGTATTTAGCCATTTCTGGCCATATATAGTTTCTTTTTATTAGATCTAGGGTTTTCTCATATCCGGGGTGTCCTGCCACCGGTGTGTCGTGATGCATAGTTGTTAACTCCATTCGGAGTGATTCTGGTACGTAAATTTTATTTTATTTTTGTAGGATGTTTTTGCTATTTATTTCTTTTAGTTCATATCCGCGCTTCTTTAGTGCAGTGAGAGCGTGTGTTGGTATTTTTATTTGTTCATGTTGGAGTTTGTCAAAGAAGGCATCTCCTTGATCCTTTATCGATACCTCAATTGGGCGGATCTGTGTTTTGGGGATCACCGTAACTCCTTTGTTGTCTTCTTCTATTCCTATCGCGTGATCCTCTCTGCGTGATAAGGCATCTGCTTTTCCCATAGTGGCACCAGCTTTGTAATGCCATGTCATATTGAATCTAGATAGGTATTGCACCCAGCGCGCTTGTCTTCTAGACAAGTCTTGGCGTGTCATAAACCATTTTAAGTTTTCATGGTCATTCTATATTTTGAAGGGTTGTTCTAGTCCTTCTAGGTAATGTCTCCATAATTCCAGAGAACGGATCACTGAGAGCATTTCTTTGTCGGCGATTGGGTAGTTTTGTTCTTCTGGTGACATACTGTGAGAATTATAGGCAACGGGGTGCCACTTGTCTCCTTTCTGTATAGATAACACAGCTCCTGTTGCGTAATCCGAAGCATCTGACTCCAGACGGTACTTTCCGTTGTGATCCAGATAAGCGAGGATGGGGGCTGTGGTGAAGGCTTCTTTTAATTTATCCATAGCTGTTTGTTCTTTTTCTGTCCAGGTCCACTGGACTTTCTTTTTAGTAAGATCATGTAAGGGACGAGCGATTTTTGCGTAATCTTTTAAGAATCAGCGATAGAAGTTTGCCAATCCTAGAAATGAACGGACATGTTTGACCTTGGTGGGTACAGGCCATTGCATAATTGCTTTGGTCTTCTCTTGGTCCATGGAGATTCTGTTTACTCCAACGATCATGCCGAGGAATTCCACTTCTTTGACCGAGAAGTAGCATTTTTCTGGTTTTATATATAAATCATTTTCTTTTAATCTCCGTAGGACTTCCATCATGATCTTGTCGTGTTCGGCTTGATTGTCCGTGGAGGTGAAGATCATAAGGTCGTCGATGTAGACCACGACTACTCCTTCCATATCAGTGAATAGATCGTTCATCATCTGTTGGAACGTCGCTGGGGAGTTGCATAGTCCGAAGTACATAACGAGGGGCTCAAACGATCCGCGGAAACAGACGAAGGCTGCTTTCCATTCGTCTCCTTCCTTGATACGGACATTGTTTTATCCCCATCTGAGATCCATTTTTGTAAAGAGTTTCGCATGTTTTAGCTTGTCAACAAGCTGTGAAATGAGGGGTAAAGGATAATTATTTTTGACCGTGTGTTCATTCAGATAACGGTAGTCTTGGACCATCCGTTTCCATCCATCCTTCTTTGGGACGAAGAACACGGGTGACGTTTGTTCTGATTTAGAAGGCTGGATATATCCTTTTGCCAATTGGTCATCTATGAAGTCGGAGACCTCTTTCTGTTCCTCTGGTGATAGAGGGATGACTCGACCCTTTTTGGGTTTGAACGTGTCTTTTAGTTCTATCCCATGGTCCCATGGCTTTCTAATCAGCATTCTTTCCGACTGCTTCTTTGAGAATACGTCAAGATACTCGTGGTACTGTTTTGGTACGAGTTCTTCTGGGGTCTTTTCTATTTTTGGTTTTTTTTCTTTTTCGTTTTTACGAATTTGGTAATCATAGATGTCTTCGATTTCTTCACATGTGACTTTTCTTATGAAGTCCGAAGCTTGGCATTGGAGCGGGCATCGTGTGAGGTTCACTTTGCCATTTGACCAATCTATCTCCGGGTTGTGGTGTTTTAGCCACGTGTATCCCAGGATTAGGTCATGTGTTCCTATGTTGGTGATTTCCGTTCTAGCATGCTCCTTGTGTCCATCGAAGTTTAGATTAATGTCTGCATAGTGTGTGATTTCTCCCGAGGAGTTAGGAGATCCATCGGCGTTATAGACACTGATTGGTCTGAGGAGTTTCTTCATAGGGATATTGTTTCTTTTTACATATTTTTTGTTGATGAAAATCACGTTGGCTCCGCTATCCAGTAGCGCTGAGGCTTTAAATGGAAATGGGGAGTTTTCCGCTGTTACTTCCACGGAAAGCGTGATTTCTTTGTCCATAGAGAATGTCCTGATAAATTTTTGTGAGTATTTCTCAGAGGAATTAAGCACTGGTTTATTGTCCCAGCCGCGCTCGTGTTGAGTCGCCTCTGATGTTACATTGTCCGAAATCATAGGAAATGGTGCGATATCATAAGGGGATGTATCGTAATCGTCTAATGGTTCGATGTCCAAGGGAGAGAAGAAAGACTGACCTTGTGACACCGACCTTCCCTTTTGGGTGGTGTCACTTAGGCTTTTCCCGACCCAAACTTCTTTTTGTAGTGAGCTTCTATCTGCTCAATCGTCATGTTCCTTATTTCGGCGTAAGGATCTGCCGGTTCTATTTTTGTGGTTGGGGCCGTGGGTATCTCTGTGGAGATCTCCCTTGCTCGGCTTTTGCCTTTACACCCCTTCCAGTGTTGACCATTTACCCATTTACAGTCTGGGCATTGGTTCTTCTTTGGAGCACAGCACTCCTTTACGCTGTGGCCTTCCTTTCCACAATTGGCGCATTTGAAAGGGGCCTTCTTCTTTGTTGTGGTGGTCGCGTTTATGAACCACCCGTCATCTCCTCTGGTAATTTGGTCGACCTCCATTGCATTGGGGTCGCGACTTGTCCTTTGGGGCTTGTATTCGCCCCTTAGGAACCTAAGACTCTCTTGGTTGTTGCTGATTTCTTTTATCTGGGCAACGTATTCTTCCACGGTGGTTTTTCTTTTCCCTTCTCGGAAGATCTGGGAGATTATGCTAGCGTGGGTATTCCTTTCTAGCAACCATATGCCGTGGGTGGCGTCTAACCCTGCTTGTTCATAGAGGGTTTTCCATTTCACGAGGTACTCTTCTGTCCTCATGTTTCCTTGATATAATTTGTTTATCTGGGTGGTAGCCCAGTCCTTTCCTTTTCAACCATGGGGCGGAAGTAGAGCTCCACGTCTTTCTTTAGTTCTTGGAAGGTCATTGGCCTCGTAGTCAGGGTCTTTAGCTTTCCCTATGCGAAGCTTCCTGCCTTTCCTTTCATGCGGGAGAGGACTGCGGCACATGCGTCTGCCTCACTTGTTATCTTGTTGGCGGCGATCCACGCTTCCATCTTTGCCCACCATTCGTTGTATTTAGCTACTGACCCATCGTATTCTCCAGGGTCAGCGAAGAGTTCAAACTTCCTTCCTCTGCCTGGTGCTGGCTGTGCTGCGACTTGTGTTTGGAGATCGGTTATCTCCTGGAGTAATTGTGTGATTAAGGCGACCAGCGCCTGTGCTGAGCCTTGGTTGGTGTTGTAGGCGGCGAGGAGTTGTTGTGCTTGTGTGGACATGTTTGGTGAGAAAGTTAATCTATTTAGAGATAGTGGTGGGACGGCGCGTGGGCTTCTTTAGTACGTTTTTGGGTCTTAGAGATCTACTCTGGTTGTCCTGGATCTGGTCGTATCCTTCGTATCTAACCCTTTTCCTATTCCTCCTGTATTGTTCCCAGTCTCTCTGCCTTTGCAAATGCGTCCAATCTAGTGGTTCTACCTCGTTTGGATCGAGGGTTTCGCTCCTTTCTCTCTTTGGGATGCAAAGGGGTACTACGATCAGGCTTGGAGATCTCTTTATCTCCGGTTCTGGGCTTCTGAAAGACGAAGTAAGGGGTGTTAGAGGGCTTAGGGGTGACTGGGGTTCCTCATCTTCTTGTTTGACAAATGAAGGAGACCTTGTTATTATACCAGATGACCCGCTGTTCCTTTCTGCTGGATCGGTAATTGATGAGGCCTGATCTAGCTCTGGGACTAGGTGGATTCTCTCTAAGGATTGGAGCGCTAATACAGCTCTTAAGATCTCCTCTTCTGGGGCGTGATTGAATAGATCCCAGGGTAGAAGATTGTCGGTGATTAGGAACGAAAGGGTTGCTGAGTCTAGAGGTTCTTCACTAGGATACCTCCTATCTCTGACGCTATCTCTCAGATGCTGTACTTCCTCACTGCTAGCACATGGCAGTAATGGAAGGATTGCTTCGTAAATTATTCGAAGGTTAGCTCCTTCTGAGGATTGGAAGTTCACTACGTATCAAGAGCTTGAGTCCTCTTGAACTAGCGTTGACTTCGATTGACGCACTTGTCTCTTCTTGAGCGTGCGCGAGGCTTTCTGGGCTTAACCGGTAGTGGCGCGGAGAAAGATGTAGTAAAGTTCTAATGAAACAACCTTGAAAGCTGAGACTGTTAAAGTGGAATTGAGAGTAAGAGTGGTTGTCTGGCTGGTTAAGAGGAATGTTACAACTTCTTTTTCCTTTTAACATATGTACAGGACTGATTCATGGCTACCATTCTCTCTTCACCCAAGAACGGTTGATTTCTTTCTCTTCTTAAAATTTTCACCTCCGAGGATTTCCCTTTTAGGAAATATAATGTTGGAACCTGAAACAACACCCAAATCGAAAGGATGAAGTTTAGTAGTCGTATCAAGAGCGACCAACTCTGAGAGGATGATTTGAATGGTAAAAGGATCAAGTTGAATTAACTGAGGAATGTACGCTACTATATGGAGGTATATATACTGTCCACTGTGTGTGGTTGTATTTACGATAGTACACTATAAAGGAAGGTGGTACGATACTCAGTATCTAATTGTCATTGGATGATAAGTAAGATGAATGATGTCATAGATAAGGCACTGCCTTAGAATGGAAGAGAAGTTGAGAAGCATGTAGGATCA